>CM044556.2:2239457-2331957 GCA_024416835.2 Perccottus glenii | reverse complement strand
CACTTGCCTCGAGCCAGCTTACATTTGTGAGGTTGATTGTCAACCCTGCGGACTTAATTAACTGTAACACCCTTTGCAAATGAACAACATGGTCCCCATGACTGGCTAAACACCACAACATCATCAAGATATGCTGCAGCAAACTCACCCATTCCTCAGTACTTGGTCCATGAGCCTTTGGAGCGTTGCAGGCGCCCCCTGGAGTCCAAAGGGCATGACATTAAACTGGAAAACTCCAAAAGGTGTTTTAAACGCTGTCATTTCCTTGGTTTCTGGCATCAAGGCCACCTGCCAGTAACCCTTACTCAAGTCCAATGTTGTGATGAACTTAGCTCCTCCAACTCTCTCTAAGAGTTCATCTATACGTGGCATGGGGTAGGAATCAAACTTAGAGACTGCGTTTAGATATCTAAAGTCAATACAGAATCGAAGTGTTCCATCTTTCTTTGGAACCAGCACAATTGGGCTACACCATTCACTTGTTGATGTTTCAATAATTCCCAGCTCAACCATTAAGTCAATTTCTTTCTTTAACTGGCGAACTAAATGTTCGAATCCTATAAGACTTCCTTCTGGGTGTAGCATTGTCCCTGAGATGAACTTTGTGCTGGACCAGTTTTGTAAAACCTGGGTTATCTTGGAACAAATCTGTTTCAATCAGTGGTTTTATGTCCCTTTGCTGTGAATACTTAAGATGAGAAAGATCTACTACCCCTGGTTCCACGCTACCAACAGGGAAGAACTGCTCCCCTTCTTCCTCTTCTTCCACCACTCGAACGAAAAGCTGGTGGACAGCGGCGGTGCTCGGGAGCGGCGGCTGGTTCTGGACGGCAGCAGCGGTGCTCGGGAGCGACGGCTGGTTCTGAAGGACAGCGGCGGCGCTCGGGAGCGACGGCTGGTTCTGAATGACAGCGGCAGTGCTCGGGAGCGACGGCTCATTCTGGTGGACAGCGGCGGTGCTCGGGAGCGGCGGCTGGTTCTGGGCGACAGTGGCGGTGCTCGGGAGGCGGCGGCTGGTTCTGAAGGACAGCGGCAGTGCTCGGGAGCGACGGCTGGTTCTGGACGACAGTGGCGTTGCTCGGGAGCGATGGCTGGTTCTGAAGGACAGCGGCAGTGCTCGGGAGCGACGGCTGGTTCTGGACGACAGTGGCGGTGCTCGGGAGCGACGGCTGGTTCTGAAGGACAGCGGCAGTGCTCGGAGCGGCGGCTGGTTCTGGGCGACAGTGGCGGTGCTCGGGACGGCTGGTTCTGGAGGACAGTGGCGGGGCTCGGGGCGGCGGCTGGTTCTGGGCGACAGTGGCGGTGCTCGGGAGCGACGGCTGGTTCTGAAGGACAGCGGCAGTGCTCGGGAGCGGCGGCTGGTTCTGGGCGACAGTGGCGGGGCTCGGGGGCGGCGGCTGGTTCTGAGACAGCGGCAGTGCTCGGGAGCGGCGGCTGGTTCTGGTGGACAGCGGCGGTGCTCGGGAAGCGGCGGCTGGTTCTGGGCGACAGTGGCGGTGCTCGGGGCGGCGGCTGATTCTGGAGGACAGCGGCGGTGCTCGGGAAGCGGCGGCTGGTTCTGGAGGACAGCGGCGGTACTCGGGGCGGCGGCTGGTTCTGTGGTTCCACATATGCTTTTAACAAGTTAATATGGAAGCCCTGGGTTTCTTCTTTTTATCCGGCATATACACTTCATAAGTCACCTTTCCCAGTTGTTTTGTAACCCGATAAGGGCCCTGCCATCTGGCCAGGAGCTTACTGTCACAAGTAGGGAGTAGCAACAGCACATACTGTCCTGTTACAAATGTTCTCTCACGTGCCTTTCTATCATACCAAGTTTTCTGACTTTTCTGAGCCAATCCCAAATTTTTCTGTGCCAACTCGGTCATTTGGTCTAGTCTCTCTCTCATTTTCAAAACATATGTGACCACATTTTCACCTGTAGCTCTTGGGTTTTCCCAGTGCTCTTTAAGAAGATCCAATGGTCCTCTCACCTGGCGGCCATACAAAAGTTCAAATGGTGAGAACCCTGTTGAAGCTTGTGGCACCTCCCGATAGGCAAAAAGTAAATAGGGTAGCCATAAATCCCAATCCGAGCCAGAATCTGAGACAAATTTTCTTAGCATGTTCTTCAGTGTTTGGTTAAAACGCTCCACCAGCCCATCTGTCTGGGGTGGTAAGGGGTGGTTTTAATACCCTTCACACCTAACAACTGATAGACCTGCTGTAGAAGTTTTGATAAAAAGTTTGTTCCACAATCAGTGAGGACCTCTTTAGCTATGCCTACTCGTGAAAACAGCTGTAAAAGACAATTAGCAACTTGTCTTGCTTTGACCGATCTAAGGGGGAAGGCTTCAGGGTACCGAGTGGCATAGTCTGAAATAACTAGTATATAACGGTTACCAGAAGAACTCCTTTCCAGAGGGCCAACTACATCCATTCCTATCCTTTCGAATGGTGTGTTTATAATAGGTAATGGTTGAAGTTGAGCTCTGGGAACCCCTTTGTTTGATGTAAGCTGACATGTGTGACAGGACATACAGAACTGCTGTATCTGTGTGTACATGCCTGGCCATACAAAGTGTCTTGCTATTATGTGCAAAGATTTTTGAAAAGCCAGATGCCCCGCCCAGGGTACCGAGTGGCCCAGCTCCATCACCTTCTGTCTGAGAGATTCAGGAAGAGCTATGGCCTCAATTTTGTCTTTACACTGATACAAAACTCCATCTCTCACTACATATGTTGCATCTACAAGTACATCTACCCGTCCTCTATGTTCACCCTCTACCAAAGTGACTTTATCAAACCAGGGGTGTAGTGTTGCATCAGCCCTTTGAAGTGTACCTATATCTGCAGGAATATCAAACTCAAGTACATTGGGCTGCAAATTTGAGAGGTCTTCTGACTTTGATGAACCCAAAAACTTGTCCCTCCTCTTCTGTGCTTTAGATTTGTGCATTTTAATGGGTGAAGCCTTTATTTCTGCATTATAAAATGGCAGCTCCTCCAGGGGATTGTTAGCTTTGGGCTCTAGTAGTCACTAGAGTATAACTCCTCTCCACGGGCACATGCTCCAAGACCACATTATGTTCTTTAGTAGCATAGTCCTGGGGTCTGTCTTTACCAGTAGTGACTAAATCAAGTAGTGTTGGAACATCCAGGCCCAAAATGACAGCATAGGGTAGTCTTGGTGCTAAGGCTACCGGCATAAGAAATGTCTGACCACCCACAGTTAAATAAATGTCAGCCATTGGATAGGGCTTTTCATCCCCATGAACACAGCATATTTTGGCTTTAGTATCACTCCAAAGCTCCCTTGGTACTAAACTAGAGAGTACCACTGACTGGAAGCTTCCTGTATCTAAGAGGGCTATTTCTCGTTGGCCATTAACTAGAACAGGAGTTGTCTGCACTGGTTCTTTAGCTGTATTAACCATGGTTACTGTCACCGGTCTAGGCACTGAACATAAAAATGATGGCTTACTCTGATTAGTTGCTGGACAGGTGTACTGAGTGTGACCTATTTGATTACACAGATAACACCTCACATCTGGCTTTGGCCCTGATCTTCTGTAAGGTACATGTTTATCAGATGTAAATGGTCTTTGATTAGAGAATGTCCTGCCTTGAGCAATACCACCTCCCCTTTCACCCCCATCAGGCTTACTGTGTTCAGCTGATCGACTGTCCCAGCTGCATGTAGTCCCCTTGGTTCCAGACCTGGCAGACAGGAAGACCTCAGCGAGTTTTGCTGCCGCTTCAGCAGTTTCTGGAGCTCGCTCCCTGATCCAAACTTCCATCTCTATATTCACCATCCTCAAGAACTGCTCCAGCACCATCAATTCCACAATATCTTTGATAGTGGCCTTCTCAGGTTTTGCCCACTTATAAAATAACTCTTTCAGTCTCACATAAAGTTCTCTTGGGGTTTCACCTGATGAACGTCCAGGGACCGGAACCGTCTTCTGTATGTGTCGGCAGTTATTTCATATTTAGCCAAAATAGCCTCTTTCACTTTGTCATATTCACCAGTATCAGCCATGTCCATTAACACATAAGCAGTCCTTGCTTTTCCAGTGAGCAGAGGAACTAATCTTAGAGCCAGTTCCCTTTTTGGCCACTGACAAACTAGGGCCATCCTCTCAAAAGTAGCCAGAAAGTGCTCAATATCATCTTCAGGTGTGAGCGGTAGTAATTTGGGGTCTCGAAACCTTACCCCTGTCTGAGAACAACTCCCCATTTGGTTGCCATAACCTGAGGGCCCCTCCTCTGGTTCTCCACCCCTTTCATATTCTCTGAAGGTGTCCTCTTCCTCTCCTCGCTCATCTACTAGCTCTCTCACCTGCGCCTGCATTTGTTTAAATTGCTGCTCCATTTCTGTCCATCTTCTCTCCTGACGGACTGCATTGTTCTCCAACTCCTTGTCCCTGGTTACTTGGGACTCTGCAAGAGACTTAAGCATGCCCATCATCTCGTCCAATTTGTTAGGCTGCACTCCCCCTTTTCCTCCTACTGATGTAGAAGGCTCAGCCTCTTCAGCTGTTGCGTCCACATTTTTCCCCCCTCTCACCATTTTGTCACGGTTCAAATCTCCAAACTTCTGGCACCACTTGTCAACATGGCCGGCGTAGGCACTCAAATATGGATGGAGGCGGACTCAGATTTATAAAAACATGGCTTTATCTTTATTTCTCTGCCCACACACAACAACCAGCAAATGCAAACACCCTGACTTAAATACCAAACACAAAAGAAGGACTAAACCAACTTAAGGGAAACACCATAAAGTAACTATACATATTTACAGTGTAAACATCATTAAACCCCCAACAAAAGACAGCTTTAAAGTATGCACAAAAACCCCCAACTAAAACAACCAATAAGCAACTCATTACACGAACAACAACAAATGCCCAATATAACCCAAAGCCAAATACCCTCCAATTAATCAATGGTTCCTTCCACCCATTCAAAATGGAGGCAAAGGCTTTCAGCCTCCATTTTGCCTCTGAACCCAGGTAAGCATGGCTGGTCACTGCCCCTACAACCACTTCAATAAACCATTACATCCTCATTATGTGTGTGTGTTTTGTTAAAAACAAATACCATACATACATACCCCTTATGCACTATAGTAATGGAGAATGTCTACATTACAATGTGTGTGTGTGTGTGTGTGTGTAAGCATGTGTGTGTGTGCGTGTGTGTGTGTAAGCATGTGTGTGTGTGTGTGTGTGTAAGCATGTGTGTGTGTGTGTGTGTGTGTAAGCATGTGTGTGTGTGTGCGTGTGTGTGTAAGCATGTGTGTGTGTGCGTGTGTGTGTAAGCATGTGTGTGTGCGCATGCGTGTGAGCCTCTGTGTGTGTGAGCCTCTGTGTGTGTGAGCCTCTGTGTGTGTGAGCCTCTGTGTGTGTGAGCGTGTGTGTGAGCCTCTGTGTGTGTGAGCGTGTGTGTGAGCCTCTGTGTGTGTGTGAGCCTCTGTGTGTGTGAGCGTGTGTGTGAGCCTCTCTGTGTGTGTGAGCCTCTCTGTGTGTGTTAGCCTCTCTGTGTGTGTTAGCCTCTCTGTGTGTGTGAGCCTGTGTGCGCTCTTGACCCTGTGTGTGTTATTAGCGGACTTGTTATGACAGTAGAATTGAGTTGCATCAATGTACAGTTTCATGACCAAGGCTTTTTTGGAGTACTTGGTTTCCTGTGACACAGGGCCCTAAACTTACCCTACAACAGCCCCTAAGATGTACAAGCCTGGTTGTGTTGACACTTGTGATGGATGACATATAGAAATGCAAGGCCCATACTGGACACAGCCCATTCCTGTTGTAGACTATACTTTCACACAGCTTGCTCTGATGATTCAGGAGAGGTGGATGTGAGGGCTTGTAAACAGCTCATGTGGGAGATAGAGCTGTAAAGGTGTCAGCAGAGTGACACAGATGATATTACAGCCGAGCTCTGTTCAGTGTGTTACACTACTTGAACTACGTTCATATTTCTTATTCTAATCCGCGCTGTCCTTTTAGGGCCGGGGCGAGTGCTGCCCCAGATGCGCTGCATTTGAGGTGAATAAATGGCTCGGCTGTTAATGTCTCTATCAGTGTGTTAACACACCGCTGCATTGGAATGCATTCTAACCATATAAAGACGCAGAGCTGATAGAAGCAGGTGGGCTGCAGTCGATAAGGAATAATCAGCAGCAGGCAGTATTTTCAGCTGACACTGAGTTATGACAGGCCCTTTACTGCAAGACTGTGACTGCTTCACACCTCATTGTATCAGCCACTGCAGAACAAAGAACCAATTAATCGAAGCAGCACAGTGTTTATATAGCACTTTTTAATTAAGTCCATTATTCCTTCACTCCACAGTCAGACACTGGTGGTGGTAAGCTACACCTGTAGCCATAACTGCCCTGGGGCAGACTGATAGAGACATGGCAGACATACTGTGCATACAGCCTCTCCAACCACCACCCAACATATTCACACATTCATACACCAGTGCCATAGACACTGGAAGCAAGAAGGGTTAAGCGTCTTGCCCATGGACACAATGATAGTATGAACTGGGGGGAACAACTGGTGGACACCCGCTCTACCACCTGAGCCCAGTCCAGTCAACAAACCACGTTTATTTACATTGTCATGGTCCCAACAAAATGTGATTGTTGCTTAATATGAATTGAACCAAAACTAGAATTTACAAGTGTCAAAGACTTGGGTCAGACTCAGGACACTGAAACAGGATAAGCTTGGTACATTAACTGACCATGACCTGATTACTCTGCAGTCAGTGGAGTCAATGCAGTCAGGGGCGTGTTTACCACACATTGCCTAGGATTTCCCTAGACAACAATATGAGTACTGTATGAGTACTGTATATAGAATTAGTATATTTAAGAAATAATTTTACAATAAAGTGTGTAACAACACAACACACTTTGTCTTATTCTATACTGAACAAAAATGTATTTATTTTGTTTTTACCCCCAGTTTTGATGAGCTAAACTCAAAAACTTTTACTACATACACAAAAGTTCTATTTCTCTCAAATATTGTTCACAAATAGTGAGCACTTCTCCTTTGCCGAGATAATCATCCAGCTCACTGGAGTGGTATATCGAGATCTGATTAGAGAGCGTGATTATGTGTGCCTTAAAGTGCGTTCACACCAAACGCGATTGAAGCATTAATCACGAGTGATTTACATGTTAAGTCAATGCAAAGACACGAGTAGACGTGTGTAGAAATCACATGGTGCAAATTGGGGAAATCACGCGTTTGAGTTGAAAAATCTGAACTTTGGCAAATATTTACGCTGCGTTAACTATTCAGGAGCTTGCTCTAGTAGTGACGTGATTACGACAAGTGGAGTGGAGGTGGCCATCGAGTCAGAATTCCAAAACCCAGTACAAACTTATCGGGGCAGCCTGTGGACACCCGGAGCTGTGGGCTACAATACATCTTCGAACTTTTACAGAGCTAGGAATGAAAATGATCTTGCTTGAAGTAAAGTGAGTGAGGAGGTCGGAAACTGGTAAGTTGCAAAAAAACGGCTTTTAATTCATTCAAGCCGAGACTAGATAGCTAAGCCTGAGCTAATTTGCTGTACTTTACAACTAGTTTTTCGCTGACAAGTTTATGTGTTGTTTATTCAGAGAAAGGGCTGGGGGGGCTGGCAACACAGACCGGGACAGGAAAAGACTGAACAAGCTGGTTAGGAGGGCCTGTCCTGGGCTGTCCACTGGACCCAAATGAGGAGGTGGGTGAGACAACAACTGTTACCATCATCATCAGACTGTGGAGGTTCTGAGCAGCTCCTTCAGCGGCAGCCTGAGACACCCTAAGTGTCGGAAGGAGCGCTACCGCAGGTCCTTACTTCCTACTGCCATGAGACTTTATAATTCACACATGTAAAAATAAGCCAAGATACTGTGCAATGTCCATTTTATTTTTTCTCTTATTATTTATACTTATTTTTTTCTTCTCTCTTTTCTCTCTCTCTCTCTATATATATATATATATATATTTTTTTATTATTCTATTGCATGCGCACATTTCTTTTTGCACTTAAACTGTCTAAGAGTTGCTGTACAAGTGAATTTCCCCTCGGTGGGATCAGTAAAGTTCTCATAAATAAATGGAGCTGTCCTGGCTTGAAGAAACAGGGGAGAATGACATGCCGTGGTGGTTGTGTTGTAAAAACCTGAAACTGCCAGGTGCGTGAATGTGTGCATATGCCATAAGAAAATTAAGTAATTCATCCTCCTCCACTGCTGGAGTAAGAGCCTACAACAGTCACTTGTTTTACCAGAAAGCAAAACAGATAAATGCAGGTACGTGCACACATTTGGGCTGTTGTCACACCTGCTTCTCAAACTCCGGTGCCCTTTCCTTTCAAGGTAACAAAGGTCCTTGATTCTGGTGATGTTCTTTTCTTTTTCTATTTCTATAAAGTTCTGTTAAGGCTGAGTTAAACCAGAAATTATAGGGCTACTCACAATGTCCAGCTAAAATATTATATCATCTAAAATGCCCCAGAATGTACAGGGAGTTACAATCTGTTTTCAAGTCATCTGTCTATCTTCTACCGGTCGCGGTGGTAGCAGTGTAAGCAGACACTTCCTCCAGCTCTTCCAGGGGAATATCAAGGCATTCCTGCTCCGGTCGTACAGGGACCGAACAGCCATTAGAAGAGGGCCCTGGGCCCACCTCTGAGCCCTCGGACTCTGCTTTCTCAGTGGAAGAGGTGTTGGTGGGGTTGAGGAGCTACTCGAAGTATTCCTTCCACCGCCCAACAATGTCCCCAGTTGAAGTCAGCAGGAGGCATTCCTCCCAATCACGTGCATCTGTTTTGATTAAAACATTTTCCTGCTGCTGTTCAATCCCACATACTTGTGTCTGACTACACATCCAAAACTTTTAACATCCTTCTTTTGATGACTTCTTTTAGCTCTTAGCTAATGAGTTGCTCAACCTCTTCATCTCCAACCTTAAAAATGTAGTAATCTATGGTTTTTAGTGTTTTTACAGTATTTTTAACATTTTATTTATTTGACTATATTATATATAGTGCTTTATTAAGGTTTATAAATGTTATGTGCCCCTTTATTCCCACAGTTAGACCCAGCCCTCTGTGAAGTAAACTGTTGTAGAAACAGGTCAGATTGTTTTATTATTTTATGCATGAAACTGTTTAAAATAAATATCTTCAGTGAAAGATTCAATAAGGGCTGATCTAAGAGCCTTGTGGGGCGGCAGTAGCTCAGTGGTAGAGCGGCCGTCCTTCAACCAGAAGGTAGTAGGTTTGATTCCCGCTCTCCCCACAGTTCATACTGTCGTTGTGTCCTTGGGCAAGACACTTAACCCACCTTGCCTCGTATGAATGTGTTAGAATGTTGATGGTGTTGGTCCGAGAGTCCGTAGGCGCGGAATGGCTGCCACGTCTCTGTCAGTCTGCCCCAGGGCAGCTGTGGCTACAGATGTAGCTTACTACCACCAGTGTGTGACTGTGGAGTGAATAATAATTGATATGTAAAGCGTCCTTGAGCTCTGGAAAGGCGCTATATAAATAAAACTATATAAAAACTAAAAAAGAAATCAAAATCCTGACAATGACTGGGAAATATTTTCAGTCAAATTATCTTTTTTTTGCTTTAACTCCTGGACAAGGCACTAGACTCCTCTATTAAAGCAAACGTCTCCAGCTGAAATGGAATGTCACATCAGTGTTCAACAGAGACGTGCTAAATATTATTGTAGACCATTTTCTATCACATGGCCGAGGTGAGGTTTGTGTGTTGCGTATTTGCAGTGTTTGCATGTTTTTAATTGTTTTGTGTGCTTTTTTGGAAAGGTTTTTACACTGTGACAGTTTTTAATCATTGGATCCCCCACACCTGGGAACAGCCTGTTTTTACCCAATGACCTAAGACACTGCAGAGATTGAACTGGCACTGGGCACTTTAAAAATGAGACCAATGCTAGATTTAATTTCTTTAAATATGCCACCTTAAATCCTTGACTTCTCAATTGCACTGGAAGTTATACTCCGTACGCCATCTTTAGTGTTGTCCCAAGTGTTGTCCTCAAACTCAAAGCGGTGGTGAAAACCCCGCCTTGGACATCTCTCGTGTTTGGTTAATTAAGAACTTCAGCAGAGACAGAGAAGTGTCTCTTAGATGCAATGGTTCATCTTTGAATGTTATAATAAGTTATAAGTTCTGATGTTTGTGGACTTAATTTGTATAAATAAAGAGAAAGAACCTTGTTCATCAATGTATGTTTATTTAAAATGTAACAAATATTATTTGCAAACATTTATATCACACTAAATTAAAATTCTGAAGTTAATTTGCAATCTTGCGGCAGATCCAGTTCTAAATGTCATCAAAAATGTACATCGCCGCAGGTGACGCTCCTGAGGAGAGAGATGTCCTATTGGGCTAAAGTCATCTCTCCTCCTCCTTATCCCCTCTCCTCTCTTCTCTCTGTGGCTCCTTTGTGGGTGGGACTAAGACACGAGGAGAGAAATGGAGTGGAGGAATCCAGTGCGCATATTCAAAGAAATTAGATCCAGCTAAAGAAACCAAACAGGAGAACATAGAAAGCTGAGAGAAGATGGAGAGCTGAGAGAGCGGGAAGGGACGAGAGCTGAGGAGAAACATGGAGAGCTAAGAGAGCTAGAGGACGGGGTGGAGGACTGTAGAAGGCACGAGACCCAAACAAGGACAACAGCTACTATGGCGGTCACCGCCCGGAAGCCCATGATGACCCTTGCCAGAGTCTGATGCTTAACACAGCGGGCAGACAGAGTTGAGAGCTTTTTTTTTTATTATATCCTTTATTTAACCAAGTGAAACCTTTTTGAGATTAAAAATCTCAAATGTTTTCCAAGAGTGACCTGGCCAAGACGACAGCATTACATACAGTTTCAGACAAATATAAGACATTAACAAAAACACAAATAACAATATTTAAAATCAAAAGTTACAAAAGCAAAGTCAATGTGTGCAAGTTCAAAAAAAGTTACATTTACAAATCCCGTTGAGTTCACGCTTCTTTAGAATAGATTTAAATTATCCTAAGGTCACAAGTTCAGATAGATTTAAGTCCTTTTGCAGTTCATTGCATGCACAGGGGGCAGCGTAATGAAATGCTGCCTTACCCAACTCTGTTCAGACTCTGGAAACCACCATCACCAACCACTAGGTATGTTCTTCTGAGAACTCAAAGTACTGTTGTTGGTTTTTACGCATGTATGTGCAGAGGTAAGATGGGAGGAGCCCAAGAATACATTCATAAATGAAAGTCAGCAAATGAGACCACCTGCGAACATAGCCACAACCAGTGATAAAACGTAAAGCACAATGATAAACAGTGTTTAGCTTTTTAAAAGATGATCAGATGCATTCATAAAAAAGAGATCCTCGTAATCCAATAAAGGTAAAAAGGTTGCAGAAATTAAACGTTTTCTGGTATAAACAGAGAAACACAATTTGTTTCTAAAAAAAAAACTGAGCTTTAGCTTCAGTTTATGTACAAGATGCTCAATATGTTGTTTAAAGGACAGATTTTCATCAATAACAAAGCCTAAATAAAGCCTAAAATCATCAACTGTTTTTTATTTTAGGGAGCTGAGAGGGTAGCCATTTTCGATTTGTGAAGACCATAACTAAACAGCATCAAACGCAGACTGTAATAAATCAAAGGCTTGTTCAATTGAAGGAGAGGAACAATAGATAACTGTATCATCAGCATAAAATTGAAAAAAGGCATTTGATGCATTTGACAAAGATTATTCACATAAATAGAAAACAGCAATGGCCCCAGAACAGAACCCTGGGGTACTCCTTTAGTTACTGAAAGAAAGGAGGAAGACATGCCAACTAGGTGTACACACTGAGTTCTACATGACAGAGAGTAGTAAATGCGGAAGATTAGGTGGAACTTCGAGGACCAAGGGAGAAACAAACCCACAAAGACACTGTGTTAAAAAGATAATACTTAAAAATAATTAAAAATAAGAAGTAAAATGCTTAAGAGTAATGTTAAAGTTAAATATATTTCAATGATGTTTTGGAAGTGTGGAATAATAAAATGTGTTAAGAGTAAATGAGAACCAAGAGTTTAAATCTAAATAGGCCTAGAATCAGGAAGCTAAAATATAGGTCAAATTTTGTGTCTGTGAGCAGAGCACAGGAAGTCATGACATACAGGGACACATGTAACCGTTATACTTCTGCGTTGTGTTATTGAGCGATGTGGTGCGTTAGGGATCACGAGACACGGTAGGAACTTTGGAGACTTTCTCCGTTTAATCTGGATGAAAATAATAAAACACTGATCAACATATGCTTTTTACTCAGTCCAGCCCCAAACTGTAGAAAACAGTGAACGAGTTAGCTAACCCTTGTAACTTCCTTTTCACAATAAACTAAACATTGGACCAACATCGATGCTCAATATAAACTTAATTGACAATATAACATTACAACAATGATAAATTATAACAAAATAATAAAAGAATGACATTTAAAACTGAGGATTACACTGGCTAACTTACCTCTTCCACAACGGAATTTACAAAAGGGAAGAGGAAGTTGCGAACCCCGCTTTTATACAGGTGCACACGGGCAACAAACGAAGAAGAATAAAACTAAAATACAGAAAAAGTAGGTGAAGGACCAAAACAGCACAAAAGTCTAATACCAGGTATGAACCACCACACAATACAAAAAAAACAATTTTGTGTAATTATACTATTATTAATGAACCTGTTACACACACACAGAGTCAGGTACGACTAAGTACACACAAAAGTTCACAAAGAGACAGGGTACACGAAGTTCACAGAGGACAGGGACACACAAAGTTTAAAGCGGACAGGGACAAACAGCGTTCACACGGTGTAAAAAAAATTTGTCAGAGAGCATGTGTGTTGACGTCAGGACTACACTCTGTCCAGAAGATATAAAAGGAGGCTTGAAACTCCGGCAAATGGGTCTTGCTGATCTCTTTGATTCGGGGCAACCCTGTATCAAAGTATGGACAGCATAAACCCCACTCTTCCTTCCACTTTTGTTCTCTCTCTGGGCTCAGCCCAAAGGGAACATCCTCCCTTTTTTCCCTCACCGCTATCCACTAAGTATCTCTCCTAGGACACTATGTCCAGATGGGTTTAAAATAGAGATAATCTACTTCTTCCTCTAAAAATCTACCTCCCTGTTCTAATTGAGTTTTTACTGGCAACATTTTAGTATTAATTTTATCATTGGGTCCAATTGCTTTATTTGATTAAATCTAATACATTAGTTTGTTATGACACAGATTTTCTGCATTGCGCACTTGGGTTTAACTTTTCAGCCTCCTAATCTTTAAAAAATATTTTAGAGTTCTTAGTCTCTGACCAAAACTAGACCCGTAATCCACCAGACGGCCACATACTAGGGGTGGTTAATCTGTCTGATTTCCCGATTCGATTCGATTACGATTATTGAAGTCCTGATTCGATTACAGTCGATTTTCGATTATTAACGATTCTTGATTAGCAATTATTGATTTTCCATTTCACGACAGTAAACAAAAATACACATCAAAGTGATTGCAGTATTAAAAAAAAGTCAGGTACTGAATTACTTAACTCTTTTATTGAGTAACAACAACTCAAAGCACTTTCTGTGTCGTGTAGTTATAACTTCAGAATTATTTGTATGTAGCTTATGTTCTGTAGAACACAGAAATGAATACATCACATTGTGTTGTGACTCATCAAGTTGAACTAAACAATAACAAATAAATAAAAGGCTTATTTCCTTTAGGAAGTAGATCAGAACCAACATACTGTAGAAATTTGACAATTTTATTCTAGAAAGACAACGTGTTCAGGTGGAGGAAGACTGCAGGTTGCAGTCGAAACATGTCAAGGTAAAGAAAAAAATTTATCTCCACCTGAACACCTTGTCTTTCTAGAAGAAAATTGTCCAATTTAATCATTAAGAAGACAAAATGAACATTTTTGAACAACTTACTGTAGCTTCAGCTTATATACTGTACTGTAGAACACAGTGACAAAATGCAACACACTAACTTGTGAGCAATCAAGTTAATCAAACATCAAACAAATCAAACATTCATAGCTCTGGAATGACCAGATTCTTATGGAGGAAGACCAGCTGGTCCACATGTTGTGGAGTGTGCTCCGTTGTGCTGACACAATGTCTCCCGCAGTGGAGAACACTCTCTCTGCAGCAATGCTCGTACCTGGTATACATGACGGCATGCGTTTTATCAACATGTTTAGGGCTCTGGCTGCCGTTACACGCGCTTGCTAACTGGAAATGGGCGCGTTCGTGACGTTCAACTCCCGGTATAACATTTTTTACAAAATAAAATAATGCTAAAAAAATTTTTTAATCGATTCATACTCGTCCATAACATACTCGCGATTAATCAATAATCGTTTTTTTTCACCACCGCTACCACATACTGTATGTGCCTGCATTCCTACATGTACTTGCCCACGTACCTGTTAGTCACCTGCACCTCCAGAGGGCCCGGTGCAGATAAGCTTTCACCTAATGTACCAGACCAATGTTTGGTGCTGTCACTGATTATAGCAGTAAACATTGGAAGTTTCACTGAGATTGGTGTAGCCTACATTGTGGGATAATTTATTTCTGACTCAGTGTCATCTCTATTGACCTTTCACACTCACATTTGTGTTTAAACCATTAAACTACAGAGATCTACAAATTCTGAGAAAATGTGCCATCAGAACACCATAAGCAAGAAACCCATGAGCAGGCATTAGTTCAATGCTATAGAGTGTTTATTGTAACAACAACAAATGACCCGAGTAGACTATCCCCAGCTCCATTGAAGTTCTGCACAAAGAACACAGGTTTTTATACATTTATTACATGACATGTCACAGAGAAAGACCCCCTCCTTCTAGTGGAGACTGAGCATACCCCAGGATGACCTTTGTCCTAGTTCCAGGCCCCTCTATTCTTATCTTTGACCAGATCTTCCATGTATACAGTATGTATGTGTGTACATTAAACTAATCATGTTTTAAAACCATTCACTCTTGACATTATGGTTTCTCTTATCTATTAATATGCTTCTAGATGTATTAAAATAACCTCTCACACTCAATTATAACCTACAAAACATAAACCATAAGCACATAATGTGAACACATGCATAAGTGAATAACTAAATACACAGAACTAAAACACATATCATCCAAAATATTCCCCCTTTTGGGACCATCTATAGGTCCCGTCACATTAATTATTATCACTAGTTTATAATACATGTGCAAGAAATTACTTCACTTAAGTTAAGATGTATCTCCTCCACGCCGTCCCATTCTCTCCAAACTCTAACGCCTCTGATTTCTCCAACACATTGTGGGAAACTTCCTGATGACGTAGGTAGCAACTCCACGTGCTCAATGGAAAGTTCCCATACGTGGCATCACACTCCATTCTCCCATTGGACCGTCTGGCGCTTCTCCCGCTCAGCTCAGTCTTTGATTGCTTAAGCATACCAACTGAGAAGAAGATTACAGCAGATCATATCAAAAGTAATTTGATGCAGCATAAACTCTCAAAAATTCCATTGTTGTCCTCCTACATTAGACCCTCCATCAGGGTAAGGAAAAACTCCAAAAAAAACCCAGCCGGGAAAAAAGAGAAACCTCAGGGATAACCACAGAAGGAGGGATCCACTCCCAGGACGGACAGGCCGTGCAGGAATGTGTCCAGGACAGTTGAAAAATACATAGAAATACACAAACATATTCACAAAAAAAAAACTTAGAAAATATGCCAATATAAAAAATTTATATTGGCAGTGTCCAGTGTCCACTCTGTGTGTGTGTAAGGGTGGATGGGCCACAGCCAACATCAAGGTAGATGGGCTGGGGGTCCTCATACTGGAGCAGAGTCTGGGGGGGTACACATCACCCAGCAGGTCAGAGGTTTGCGTCCACCCCAGGAGGAGGTAGAAAAGAAAAAAAAACTACTGCAAAAACAGGCAGGTGTAATAATAATATGAGAGGTTGAGCATGTACCTACAGCTACAACCAGTGTAACGTGTACCTACAGCTACAACCAGTGTAAACGTGTACCTACAGCTACAACCAGTGTAAACGTATATCTATGATCAATTAGTCTCCATACGTTTGGTGAAATAAGTATGTTTTGAGTTTGCTTTTGAAAACTTCAACAGAGTCAGCTCGCCGCACTTCCACCGGGAGCCTATTCCATAAAAATGGGGCTCTATAAGAAAAGGCTCTGTAGCCAGCAGACTTCTTCTTTACTCGAGGAAGTTGAAGGAGGCCAGCGTCCTGAGAGCGAAGGGTACGAGCTGGAGTATACCGGGTGATGAGGTCAGATAGGTCAGAGGGCCCGCGTCCACAAAGGATTTTATATGTTAACAGGAGAACTTTGAAATCAGCTCTAACATGAATAGGAAGCCAATGTAATGAAGCCAGGACCGGAGTAACGTGATCAAACTTCCTGGTCTTTGTTAAAAGTCTGGCGGCTGTATTTTGGACCATTTGTAGTCTGTGAGTACTTTTCCTCGGCAGTCCAGAGAATAACACATTGCAGTAGTCCAGCCTGGATGTGACAAATGCATGAATGAGAATTTCAGCATCAGCTAAAGAGAGGCAGGAGCGAATTTTTGAGATATTCCTCAAGTGAAAAAAGCCTAGTTTAGTGACCTCACTAATGTGCTGCTGCAGAGATAGTGTGGAGTCAAAAATGACACCAAGTTTCCTCACAGTGGTGTCATGCTCCAACACACAGTTGTTGATCGAGACAGTAAGATTGTTGAACTTGTGCTGATGACTGGCAGGACCAATTAACAAGAGCTCTGTTTTATCCGAGTTCAAATGGAGGAAGTTTTGAGACATCCATGTTTTAATTGAAACAAGGCAGGCCTCTAGACGCTTGATGTCAGTAGTATTATTCGCTTTTATTGGTAGATACAGCTGTGTATCATCGGCATAACAGTGGAAGTTTACTCCATAACTTCTGATGATTTGTCCCAATGGTGTAACATATAGTGAAAAAAGTATGGGACCAAGCACAGACCCTTGTGGCACACCGAATTTCACAGGTGCCGTGGAGGAGAAGGATTTATTAAAAGAGACAAAATGAGACCTATCACACAGATAGGATTCTAACCAAGCAAGAGCAGAGCCAGAGATGCCAAACACATTCTTTAGTCTGTTGATTAGCACTGCAGGATAAATCGTATCAAATGCAGCGCTGAGATCTTGCAATAACAGTAGAGCCGATGAGTCCTCGTCAATCTGAAGGAGGAGATTGTTAGTCACTTTACCTAAAGCTGTTTCAATGGAATAAGAGGCCCTAAATGCAGATTGAAACTTTTTTTTTGTTTTCCGATAGATCTAGAGTAAGTCGTTTTAACACAACTTTGTTGAGGACTTTAGATAGAAAAGGTAAATTGCAGACAGGACGGAAATTATTTAGGCATCCAAGATCCAGAGTAGGTTTTTTGAGTAGGGGTTTGACCACAGCCTGTTTGAAGAAGGAAGGAACGGTGCCAGTAGACAGGGACAAGTTTATAATGTTTAACATAATTTGCCCTACATAGGGCCACAGTTCTTTAAGCTGTTTTGCTGGCAGGATATCCAGAAGGCACGTAGTTGCTTTACATGAAGAAACCACCTTTGTCAGCTCATCGAGGGATACAGGATCTAGGACTGAGAGACGAGAGGTCAGTGGATCCAAGTGAATGGGACCCGGAGCTGAGGAAGACAAAACCAAAATATTATCCCTGATATCTTCAATTTTATGATTAAAGAAATCTAAAAAGTCTTGTGCACTAAAGGGAGAAGAGTCTTCAGTTTTTCTTGGTTGGATTAGTTTAGCAACTGTCCCAAATAGAAACCTGGGGTTATGCCGGTTTTCTCTGATTAGAGATGAGAAATAAGCCGTCTCTGCAGTGCTGAGGGCGTGCTTATAGGTGTTTACACACAAACACCACTTTTGATAATTTAGATTAGTTTTTGACTTGCTCCATATGCGTTCAAAACTCCTGCAGGCCTGTTTTAAAGCCCGGGTTTCCTCGTTATACCATGGTGTAGGTCGTCTGGTTGGTCTGGGCTTTGTCCTGAGGGGTGCCACTGAGTCAGTGATGGCCGAGAGGGTTGCATGGACCTCCTTTGTGTAGGCTTCTATTGAGTTTCCAGGTGGAGTTAAATTAGGAAGAACATCTGTCAGCCGTGTGGCAAAGATTTCCATTGCAGCCGCGCTAAAATTCCGTGTAGACACTACGCAATTGTCGGAATTTGAGGGGAATTTATAACTTATCTCGAATTCCACCAGTGAGTGATCTGAAACAGCAGATGAAAGAGAGGAGACCAAGAGATGGGAGACATCTATTCCCCGAGCCAAAACAAGATCCAGATAGTTTCCACTAATGTGTGTGGGCTCATGAACAAACTGGTTGAAAGACAGGGTTGTAAGCAGTGATTGAAATGCTCTGGCCAGAGGATCACACTCCTTATTTAGATGAATATTAAAGTCACCAACTAGAAGGATGTTATCAGCGTGGGTTATTAAGTCCGAGAGGAAAACTCCAAACTCATCCAAGAAAGAAGAGTAGGGACCCGGAGTGCGATAGACTACAGCTAAATAAAATGGCTTCCTTCCGTGTTAAATTTTGGCTGTGATGATGGACCTGTAAAGCAAAATGCAGCTTTATGAATGGCGACCGAAGTGCGACCTACCTGTGCATACGCATAATCAGGGGGAAAGGCTTCATTTAGTGGCAGAAAAATATTGGTCCTAAGCCAAGTTTCACAAAGAAGAAGTAAATCCAAGCAATGAGAAGTAATAAGATCATTAATTAAGAGTGCTTTGGAGGATAGAGACAGCACATTCAGGAGACCGATATTCAGTCTTGACGTAGAGCCTGCATTTGAGGGCTGGTCCAGTGGAAAGATAGTGACAGGAACAAACTGTTGAGCTCTAACAGTTCTGCCGGGTTTAAAAGAATGCCTCTGAGTTATAATGACATGAGTACAGGATGCTTTTGGGTCACTGTTTTTAGATGTGTTTGAGGACTAAATAAATTCACCATATCTAACAAATTTAGGCAGTAGACATCGGGATGACACGGCCTAACCAGACAACTAAAAGCTGCTACATAATCAAGTTCCACACCCGCACTATCATGACTAGCAGGTTCTCTAATTCCTGCGACCTGCTGAGATTCATTGTGTCAAATGCACCGAATGCACCTGTCTATATTACAAGACAAAATGGCAGCACCATGTCCAGTAGGATGCAGGCCGTCTGCCCACAGCAGGCCTGGGCGGCCCCAGAAAGAAGGCCAGTTATCCACGAAACCATAACCTTTCTGACTACAATGCCGGGCCAGCCACCGGTTCATGGAAACTAATCTGCTATACTGTTCATCACTACCCCTTACGGGGAGGGGGCCAGAGACAATTAATCGATGCCGACTCATCTTGTTCCCTAGTTCAAAAGTCCTAGCTAGGCTATCTTTGGTTACCTCAGACTGCCTCATTCTCACATTATTGGTGCCGACATGAATAACTATCAGCTTGTATGTAGTGTGAGTACGTGTCCTGGGAAACTCCCTTATACTAATAATCTTTATTTTTATATAGCGCTTTTCCACCTACTGTAGGCACTCAAAGCGCTTTACAGCGATTTACCAGTGTTACAGGTTAAGGTTAGCCTCTATGTCGGAAGCCCTGGCCCCCGGTAAACAGTGGACAATAGGTGGCGTCTCAAGTCTAACATTGCGGGTAATGGAGTCCCCTATCACCAGAGTACGATGCTCGCTCAGTTGGGCAGGCGCACAGGGAACAGGCCGGTGATCAGCGCGGACAAGCGGACTTGAAAGCGAAACCGGTTCGCGGTCAGAGGGGGTGACCGCGGACAAGAGCGGACAACTGGAGGCTTGCCCATGCCTGTACGCTTGTGCTGCCGGACCGGTTCAAACGTGGCACTCTTTGCAACAGCTACCAAAGCAACTGGAGCTATCGCTAGCAGGACTGCTGTCAGACCTGCATCTGATACTATCAGGAAACCCTGACACATCTAAAGTAACCAAACCCTGTCTATGCTGATCTAACTGCTTAAACTCACAAACCTGTCTCTCTAATAGAGACAATCTGTCTAGTAATACCGAACAAGAATGGCAAACCATTGCCACAAGCAACAACCTCACAGAAAAGCTTAGCTAAGCTAGTGTACATACAGCTAAGTCAAGCCAACTGTTCACAACTCACAATGAGAAGAGACCGTCGGATCGTCATGTTGAAATGACAAGTGGAGTTGAGTGTCATCTGCTGCAGTGATAGGAAAAGTCATGCTTCTGACTGACCAAGCCAAGGGATGTCATGTATATAGAAAAGAGTAGCAGTCCAGGCACTGAGCCCTGTAGCACCCCTGTATTGAGATGTTGGGACTCAGAGACCTCGTTTCTCCAGGATACTCTGAATGACCTATCCGAGAGGTTAGACTTGAACCATTGCAACGCCATTCCAGAGACACCCATCGCCCTGAGAGAGGACAGGAGGATGTGATGATTAACAGTGTCAAAAGCAGCAGACAGATCCAGTAAGATGAGTACAGATGACTTGGATGTTGCTTTTGCCAGTCTCAGGGCTTCGTTGACTGAGAGCAGTGCAGTTTCGGTGGAATGTCCGCTCTTGAACCCAGACTGGTTCTGGTCCAGGAGGTTGTTCCGTGTGAGAAAGGAGGTGAGCTGGTTAAACATAACTCGGTCCAGAGCTTTGGCAGTGAAGGAAAGGAGGGAAACCGTTCTGTAGTTTTCTAGCAGTGTATGGTTAGTTTTCTAAAAGGTAGTGTGTATCTACCTTTGAAAGCTGTGGGAAATGACCCAGTGGAGAGAGATGAGTTGATGATGTGGGTGAGAGCGGGCTAGACATATGGGGAGATGGCCTGAAGGAAATGCACAGTGCAGCTGTTATCATTGTAGTGTAGAACTATGTTGCATAAACATATATTCGATTAATTTTAATAATTTTAATAATTAACTTTGATATTAATATTAATTTATTAAAATTAATTTCTAATTAAAAGGGTCACCACTCTGGTTTTGGACAGGTCCAAAGAAACTGTTAGGTTTAATCTAGTCTCATTAATCGAAAGGAAGGAATTCTTCTGGTTTTCGAACATTTCTTAATATAAACAGAGAAACATTAATGTCTTTTATGGGATTTTATTAAAAATTACACAAATGAATAATGGTGAATAAAATGATGGGGACATGGAAAGGATTGACACAACAAGTGTTACAGCCAATTTACACTTGAGCTGTCCTTGTTGCCCAGACGGAATGCATCAGCTGACGCGCTAGCTCACTGATAGATGGGTACAAAGTCTTCCGAAGCAGATCTAAGTTTTCTTCTTCTTTATTATTATTATTTAAAGTTATTAAAACAGCACAAACAGTGTAGTCCATATACATAACAATAAAAGTCCGTACATCACCATCCAGTGTAGTTACATATAAGCGGTCAACAAACTGTGTGCTGCTTCCGTCTAGCCACACACCTGTACAATGGTTCCCACCTTTATAGCGTGAAGCCTAGCCCAAACATGACCCCTAGTGGAGACACACAATATTTATCCTTTGTAGCCAATGGCTCCTACAACAAGGAATAAACACAGGGATAAACATTTGCTTTCAGAGGGTATCGTGAAACCAGGAATGTTTAGACATGTTAATCTATATTGTGGAAACTTAACAAAGGGACTTTTAATGGGGGAAAGAAGATGGCGGCTTCGGGCTAGAGTTTGGACCGAGTACAAAGACGCTAGGCTGATGTGTCACGTGCGGACTTACTCTGTAGTCAGCGGGGCTGGCCCGGTTCGGTGGTGTTGCTATCAGCGGTCCGAGCGTCCTGAATGTTCTCCAGAAAGTTCGTCGCTTACTGATGAAGCGCTCCACACACCAGGGGTGCCGTCATGTGCACGTCTCCTCCAGGGGGATTCGCAGGGCCCGGGAAAACAAAAGCGTCCTGTTGCTGTCCAACTAGCGAGGCCTATATCTTCTCCATTGTACCGTGTAAAAGTTTGAGTTTGTGTAAGTTATTACAATGTCCATGAAAGAGTTCTCGGCCAGTTGCGTTGCTGGTTTTACAACTTGCTTCTGCGAGTGCTTGTCGGTCAAGCTAACTCATTAGCAGGCCCGGTCTTTAAAAATTAAAAGGCCAAAAGTACTTTGAGCAGCTGTTTAAAAGAAGGAAAAACTTAGCGTAACAAGCTAGGCTTGTAGGCTTTAAACAAAGAAAATTTACTCGTTTCCAAGAGGCCCGAAGCTTTGGGGAGGTTCTTGGGAAAAACCTCCCAGGCGATGGAGAGGAAGCCAAAAGCAGGAAGAGGGCGGTTTTTGGTTGACTGCCAGGTTTTATACCTGATCGCGGGGGCGTGTCTCATGCGCTCTTCCGGAGGAAGGGCGTAACTCTGGAAAATTAAACTAAAGTTTAAAAGGGGTAAACTAAGTTTTACAAACATTCCTTGCTTCGCGATGTATTTGTTGGGTTTTTATAAAACACACAAAACATTCGCACTTGTAGGATTATACAGAGGAAATGCAGAGTATTATGAATATGCAGAATATTGTGGAAACATTCATTACATTTCATTAAAATAAAACATGACCTGTTAAAAAAAACACAAGGGGATGAGAGCAGTCATTTTGATCTCATCACAACTCCACGTCCTGGAAAGCTGAACGATAATGGTTAGCGCATTACACACACAGTGTCTTTTATTCAAATTAATACAGAAATGTCTCTTCGATCAAGTCGAGGTCATTCGTCCATTTGACCACCAGGGGGTGGTGTTTCAACATTGTAGAAGTCTATTTTCAAAGACATTCCACATGCCCATTGGAGGCTAGAGAATGTTCTGGGTAAAGCTGAATCAACAACTTTATCTCCAAGAATTTATGGTTAAAAAGACATGGCGCTAAGGTCTGTACTGGTCCTGAGTCACTTTTGACCTCTGGTGACTGGCAGACACATCTTCTACCGCTTATCCGGGGCCGGGTCGCGGGGGCAGCAGTCTAAGCAGAGACGCCGAGACTTCCCTCTCCCCAGACACTTCCTCCAGGAAGTATCAGGGGATACCGAGGCGTTCCCAGGCCAGCCGAGATACATAGTCCCTCCAGCGTGTCCTAGGTCTTCCCCGGGGTCTCCTCCCGGTGGGACATGCCCGGAACACCTCCCTAGGGAGGCGTCCAGGAGGCATCCGAAACAGATGCCCAAGCCACCTCAGCTGGCTCCTCTCAATGTGGAGGAGCAGCGGCTCTACTTTGAGCTCCTCCCGAGTGACCGAGCTCCTCACCTTATCTCTAAGGGAGCGCCCCGCCACCCTGCGGAGAAAGCTCATTTCGGCCGCTTGTATCTGGGATCTTGTTCTTTCGGTCATGACCCAAAGCTCATGACCATAGGTGAGAGTAGGAACGTAGATTGACCGGTAAATCGAGAGCTTTGCCTTACAGCTCAGCTCCTCCTTCACCACGACAGACCGGTACATCGACCGCATCACTGCCGAAGCTGCACCGATCCATCTGTCAATCTCACGTTCCCTCCTTCCCTCACTCGTGAACAACATTTACATTTACATTTAGTCATTTAGCAGACGCTTTTATCCAAAGCGACTTACAAGTGAGGATAACAATGGAAGCAATTTTAACAACACAAGGTACAAAAAGCATAAGTGCACAAAAACTAGTCAGTTTAAACCCAGCGCAGTATACGATGCTAAGGATAAGAGAAATTTTTTTTTTTTTAGAAAGGAATCGATAGAAAGGAAGTAGGGCTCAGTGTTTGTCAGTCAGGTGTTGACGGAAGAGATGTGTTTTCAGGTGTTTTTTAAAGATGGCTACAGAATCTGCTGATCTTGTAGCAGCAGGTAGATCATTCCACCAATGTGGAACAGAGCCAGAGAAGGTACGTGAGAGTGATTTTGTACCTTTTTGGGACGGTACCACCAGACGTTGTTCATTTGCAGAGCGCAGGGATCTGGTAGGAACGTAGGTCTGTATTAGTGAGTGGAGGTATGGGGGTGCAGAACCAGAGGTGGTCTTGTAGGCCAAGAGCATAGCTTTGAACTTGATGCGGGCGTCAACCGGGAGCCAGTGTAACCTAATGAATAGAGGAGATACGTGCGCTCTCTTTGGTTCATTAAAGACCACTCTTGCCGCTGCATTCTGGATCAGCTGCAGAGGTTTGGTTGTGCAGGCGGGAGTCCAGCCAGTAGGGCATTGCAATAGTCCAGTTTGGACAAGACAAGAGCCTGGACTAGAATTTGCGTGGAGTGCTCTGATAGGAAAGGTCTAATTTTTCTAATGTTGTAGAGGATGAATCTACAGGACCGGGTGGTGCTGGCGACATGACTTGTGAAGTCTAGCTGATCATCAATTACCACTCCCAGATTTCTGGCAGTGCTGGACGGTGTAATGGTTGATGGGCCTAGTTGAATGGAGAGGTTGTGGTGGGTCTTTGGATGGGCCGGAATCACAAGCAGTTCTGTTTTTGCAAGGTTCAGCTGCAGGTGATGGTCCTTCATCCAAAGTGAGATGTCGCTCAGACATGCCGAGACGCGAGCAGAGACCGTCGGATCGTCAGGATGAAATGACAGGTGGAGTTGAGTGTCATCTGCAGCAGTGGTAGGAAAAGCCATGCTTCTGGATGACAGAGCCAAGGGATGTCATGTATATGGAAAAGAGTAGCGGTCCGAGCACTGAGCCCTGTGGCACCCCTGTATTGAGATGTTGGGACTCAGAGACCTCATTTCTCCAGGATACTCTGAATGACCTATCCGAGAGGTAAGACTTGAACCATTGCAACGCCATTCCAGAGACACCCATCGCCCTGAGAGAGGACAGGAGGATGTGATGATTAACAGTGTCAAAAGCAGCAGACAGATCCAGTAAGATGAGTACAGATGACTTGGATGTTGCCTTTGCCAGTCTCAGAGCTTCGATGACCGTCCAGGAGGTTGTTCCGTGTGAGAAAGGATGAGAGCTGAGTAAACACAACTCGCTCCAGAGCTTTGGCAATGAAGGGAAGGAGGGAAACCGGTCTGTAGTTTTCAAGCAGAGTAGGGTTAAGAGTGGGTTTCTTCAGTAGTGGTGTGATGCGGGCCTCTTTGAAAGCTGTGGGGAAGGACCCAGTGGAAAGAGATGAGTTGATGATGTGGGTGAGAGCAGGCACGACAGATGGAGAGATGGCCTGAAGGAGATGTGTGGGGATGGGATCCAGCGGGCAGGTAGTAGGGTGGTTAGAACTAATGACCTTGGAAACATCTGCTTCAGTTAGAGGAGAGAAGGAAGTGAGCAAACACATATCAGGGGTCTGAATGAGCTCGACAGGTGGTGGCGCAGAGAACTGACTGCTGATGGCGGTCGTTTTCTTTACAAAGAAAGATGCGAAATCATCAGCTGTTTGATCCGATGAAGGTGGGGGAGCAGGCGGACAAAGGAGGCGGAAAAGGTTCTAAAGAGAGTGCGCGAGTCAGGTGAGTTGATTAACCTAGAATGGTAGTAGACAGTTTTTGCAGAGGTGACATCAGCGGAGAAAGTAGAGAGGAGAGACTGGTAGATAGAGAGGTTAGCAGGATCTTTAGACTTGCGCCATTTTCTCTCAGCTGACCGGAGGCTGGCGCGGTGCTCGCGTAGAACATCGGATAACCAGGGGGCAGACGAGGATGTACGGGCTGGTCTAGATGTAAGGGGGCATAAGTTGTCCAAGCAGGATGTAAGCGTGGAGCACAGAGTGTCGGTGGCGGTGTTAGTGTTTAAAAGAGAGAGCTCCTCAGAAGGGGAGTGCAGAAGAGACAGCAGAGGAAAAACGGGAGGGACTGAGTGTACGCAGTTTGCGCGGAAAGTGACCAGCGGTAAAACAATTGCAGTGTCTGGAGAATTTAGGTCAAGGTCGAGAGTAATGAAGAAATGATCGGAAGTGTGCAGTGGCGTGACCTGAGTGTGGAGAGTGGAGCAGTATCTTATGTAGATGAGATCTAGTTGGTTACCAGACTTGTGGGTTGCCGATGTGGAAACCTGCTTGAGGTCAAATGATGCAGTTAGGTTAATGAAGTTAGCAGCCTGTGGCTTTCCAAGGTGGATGTTGAAGTCTCCTAATACCACCAGAGGGGTACCATCTTCAGGGAAGGATGAAAGAAGCGCATCCAACTCCTCCAAGAAATGTCCAAGCTGACCTGGGGCCGATAGATAACTACAAAATGACTTTTAACAGGGTGGGTGATGGTAACAGCATGGAACTCGAAGGAGCTGTTGTCACACAAGGGTGATAGCTGTTTGAACTTCCAGTCAGTAGGAATAAGTAGTCCGGTCCCTCCGCCCCTTCCAGTGAAGCGAGGACTGTGGGAGAAAGTGTGATTATGGGAGAGGCGGCGGGAGTGGCAGAGTCCTCTGGTTTGATCCATGTTTCTGTAAGTGCTACAACTGAGAGACCAGAATGTTGAACAAAAGCTGTAATGAAGTCAGCTTTGTTCACAGCAGACTGGCAGTTCCACAAGCCTATTGGGAAAGTAGAAGGGGCGGTTTTGACAGTGATATAACATGCAGATTACTATGGTTGCGTCGCCTTTTGCGTGAAACAGATGATAATTTCCGTGGTGAAATGACAGTAGTAATTTGGAAACACATTTAAGAGCCGAAGAGGAAAAAGTATACAAGAAGAAAGTAATAGTAGAAATAATGGAATATAAGTGCAAACAATTAGTACTAAAAAAGGTGCAATACTCAGGTACTCTGTGGGTGTGTGGCTGCTCGGTGGAGTCGCGTGCAGGTAGAGTCGATGGTCTTTACTCTCTTCGGTCTTCACGCAATGACAGCTGCCGACCGCTGCCGCGTGGCTACTCACTTAAATACCCTTCTATTCGAGTAATTGAATTCAGCAGGTCCCGCCTCTACACACACACAAAGAACTCACACGAAACTAGCCCGCTAACAGCTGAGACTACACACCGGTACACCACGTGACACGGTCGTAGTAAACACACTGCGCGGTTTCTCAGCAGTAACACGGCACAATAAGCTCAAAGAGACAAGAATTACATACACTCACACAGTTCTGTAGGCTTCTGCTGCAAAGTTGCTTCTCCTAGTGACTTCGATTAATCACGGAGTTATATAGGAGAGCGAAGCTGGCGTTTGGTCCCGCCTCTACACACACACAAAGAACTCACACGAAACTAGCCCGCTAACAGCTGAGACTACACACCGGTACACCACGTGACACGGTCGTAGTAAACACACTGCGCGGTTTCTCAGCAGTAACACGGCACAATAAGCTCAAAGAGACAAGAATTACATACACTCACACAGTTCTGTAGGCTTCTGCTGCAAAGTTGCTTCTCCTAGTGACTTCGATTAATCACGGAGTTATATAGGAGAGCGAAGCTGGCGTTGGTCCCGCCTCTACACACACACAAAGAACTCACACGAAACTAGCCCGCTAACAGCTGAGACTACACACGGTACACCACGTGACACGGTCGTAGTAAACACACTGCGCGGTTTCTCAGCAGTAACACGGCACAATAAGCTCAAAGAGACAAGAATTACATACACTCACACAGTTCTGTAGGCTTCTGCTGCAAAGTTGCTTCTCCAAGACCCTAAGATACTGGAACTCCTCCACTTGAGGCAGGATCTCTCCACCAACCTGAAGGGGACAAGCTAGGGCTGGGCGATATATCGATATAAAAAAATATATCGATATATTTTTAGACGAGATATGGAATTAGACCATATCGCATATATCGATATAGTTCAAATTTCCACGCTCCTCCCCATCGCCCCTCCTCTTCGAGGGGGGGAGGGGGCAGGCACAGAGCCACTCTTCAACAAACATGGAGGAAGCAACTACGTCTGCGGAGCGCGCGGAGGAATTTGTAAGCAAAAGAAAAAGCAGTGGCTCAGTAATTTGGAGATGGTTCGGATTCAAAGTATCAGATGAGCAACAACATCACGTTATTTGTACAAGTTACAGTATGGGGTGGAAGCACTACAAATCTTTTTCACCACCTTAAACAGTGGCACAAACTGCAGTACGAAGAGTCTTTGAAACAGCGCTGCAGAAGCCACAGCCGCAAGCCATCGACAACCCGAAAAAGCTCCAGCCCCGAAACAAAGCTCACTGCAAACTCCACATTGCTAAAGATATGGTCCCCGTTGCAACTGTGGAACAAGTCGGATTCCAAAAGCTACTGAAAACTTTGGACCCGAGATATGAGCTTGCCAGTCGCAACTACTTTGCACGAGAAGCACTGCCACAAATGTACACTGAAATCAGACAGAGCCTTGCTGACCGGCTCGCTAACGTGACCCATTTTGCGTTGACCAGCCGGATGCTGTTGACAGGCTGGTGTTTCTCGCACAAAATCTTTAAACGAAGGAGGATATACGCTTGTCTGTCTTCTAATGTCTACCTCAAGTTTCTTGTGCAACTGGTTAAGACTGTTCAGATAAGAAATTGAGTTAACAAAAAGGAAAAGGTAATCTCAAGCTGATGTTTAAAAAAAAATGTTCTTAAACTGAGCACTTTATTTTGTTCTTTCTCTATATGTAAATGCTGCCCTTAAGTTACTAGGGTTTGTCATATTCTTTTGTAATGTTGGTTATTTGCATCTGTGGATTTGTTAGAAAGGAGAATAAAATCTGTTTTTGGATTTTATAAGCCATTTATAGTTGTAAAACTAAACATTTTTGATAATGTACTTTTCTCATATAAATATATTTCGAAAAAAGATTGGCCTTATTTTATAGGCTATTTTTAAGATATTTTTTTTATTTAAATGTGCACCTTATGGAGCTTTGATTTTTTTAAAAGCTGAGCATTTAATTATGAACCAGGTGAAGAAACTTGTTTACTATTTATTCATTTGATTTTGCATCTGTTCACTGAAATGGCCAGTTTCAATAAAACTACTTGTGACGTTATATTTGGCTTTGACTTTGACTGAACATTTGCTCTCACTTTGTGAAAAAAATATCGGGATATATATCGTATATCGATATTCAGCCTAAATATATCGGGATATGACTTTTTGTCCATATCGCCCAGCCCTAGGACAAGCCACCCTTTTCCGACTGAGAACCATGGTCTCAGACTTGGAGGTGCTGATCCTCATCCCAGCCGCTTCACACTCGGCTGCAAACCGTCCCAGTGCACACTGAAGGTCCTGGCTTGATGGAGCCAACAGGACAACATCATCTGCAAAAAGCAGAAACGAGATCCTGTGGTCCCTAAACCAGACTCCCTCCGGCCCCTGGCTGCGCCTAGAAATCCTGTTCATAAAGATAATGAACAGGACCGGTGACAAAGGGCAGCCCTGCCGGAGTCCAACATGCACTGGGAACAGGTCTGACTTACTGCCGGCAATGCAAACCAAGCTCCTGCTCCGGTCGTACAGGGACCGGACAGCCCTTAGCAAAGGGCCCCGGACCCCGTACTCCCAGAGCACCCCCCTACAGGGCGCTACAAGGGACACAGTCGAATGCCTTCTCCAGATCCACAAAACACATGTGGACTGGTTGGGCAAACTCCCATAAACCCTCCAGTACCCTGGAGAGGGTATAGAGCTGGTCCAGTGTTCCACGACCGGGACGAAAACCGCATTGTTCCTCCTGAATCGAGGTTTAACTATCGGCCGCATTCTCCTCTCCAGTACCCTGGCATAGACTTTCCCGGGGAGGCTGAGGAGTGTGATCCCTATGTAGTTGGAACACACCCTCCGGACCCCCTTCTTGAAAAGAGGGACCACCACCCCGGTCTGCCAGTCCAGAGGTACTGTCCCCGACCGCCACGCGAGGCGTGTCAACCAAGACAGCCCTACAACATCCAGAGACTTGAGGTACTCAGGGCATATCTCATCCACCCCCGGCGCCTTGCCACCGAGGAGCTTCGCAACTACCTCAGTGACTTCGGCCCGGGTGATGGACGAGTCCACCTCCGAGCCCTCGGCCCCTGCTTCCTCAGCGGAAGACGTGTCGGTGGGGTTCAGGAGATCCTTGAAGTATTCCTTCCACTGTCCAACAATATCCCCAGTTGAAGTCAGCAGGTTCCCACCTCCACTATAAACAGTGTTGGCAGGGCACTGCTTCCCCCTCCTGAGGCGCCGGATGGTTTTCCAGAATTTCTTCGAGGCCGACCGATAGTCTTTCTCCTTCTTCAGCTTGACGGCATCCCTTACTTCCGGTGTCCACCACCGGGTTCGGGGGTTGCCGCCACGACAGGCACCGGAGACCTTACAGCCACTGCTTCGAGTGGCCGCATCGACAATGGAGGTGGAGAACATGGTCCACTCGGACTCAATGTCTCCAACCTCCCTTGGGATCTGGTCGAAGCTCTGCCGGAGGTGGAGTTAAAGGTCTTTCTAACAGGGGGCTCTGCCAAACGTTCCCAACAGACCCTCAGAGTACGTTTGGGCCTGCCGAGTCTGTCCAGCTTTCTCCCCCGCCATCGGATCCAACTCACCACCAGGTGGTGATCAGTTGACAGCTCCGCCCCTCTCTTCACCCAAGTGTCCAAGATATACGGCCGGAGGTCAGATGAAACAACTACAAAGTCGATCATCGATCTCCAAACTAGGGTGTCCTGGTGCCGCGTGCACTGATGGACACCCTTATGCTTGAACATGGTGTTTGTTATGGACAAACTGTTGCTAGCACAGAAGTCCAATAACAGAACACCACTCGGGTTCAGATCCGGGGGGCCATTCCTCCCAATCACGCCCCTCCAGGTGTCACTGTCGCTGCCCACGCGAGCGTTGAAGCAGAGTCCTGCAACGGGTCGGGTACCCGCGCGGGTATAAAATGTATTTGCATAAAAGTGGCAAAACGGGTGGATTGTGACATTTTTAAAATTCACGGGCGGGGATGCGGGCGGATAGTTAACTCTTTGCGGGCGGGTAGTAGCACAGATGACAAATGTGTGCAATATTTGTGTCTCTATTAATTTTAATTAATATTCAATTACCATTACACATACGAAACAACGATATGACATTTGACCCATCACAACACGTCACCACCACTGCGACAGTGTGACTTTTGTTTATGCTTCTCTCGTAGCCTCGTTGGAGCGAGCGTTGCAGGATGGATGAAGTAAAAGTGAAGTTGGCGAGTGGAGTTTATAAAATTGTTGACAACGAGTCTTTAAAGGCAAAATCGGATGTGTGGAGAAAGTGTGGTGTAATACGAGATCAGGAAAATAACATTGTAAGCGGCTTTGCGGCTTGCAAATCATGCCATAAAGTTTTGGCGTTTGATAGCAGGAGGCTGGGCACGTCTTCTCTTAGGAAGCACGTCGAGACTTGCAGGAGCACAGCAGCAGGGGTTGCCAGTGCGACAATTGACAGGTACTTTGCCAAAGGCTACAAACCTCCAAGAGGGGAAGACAAGGAGGCGATAACACAATTGGCTGTGCAATTTGTGTGCCGGGACATTAGATCATTTGAGACTGTGTGCGGCGATGGATTTTTGGAACTGGCACAGGGCTTAATCGAGACTGGGGCACGAGCTGGGCTTGTGGACGCGCGTCAGCTTCTGCCCGATCCTACTACAGTCTCCCGTAGTATCACAAAATATGCCGAGGATAAAAGACAAGGCATAATTCGAGCTGAGGAACAATTGACCGAGAGCAACGGGGCTGTGACGCTGGATTTGTGGACGGATGATTTCCGAAAAATTGGATATCTCTGTGGGACAATACATTACATTAAACGCAATTGGGAACTGCAGGAGCGAGTGCTCTGCACAGCTGAATGGGACAGCAATTTACGTAAAACAGCTGACAACATCAGGCCAGCCATCGTCCAAGCGCTCCGCAAATTTGGACTGGATGAGTTCTTTCCCAAACTAGTGTACGTAACTGACAGAGGTGCAAACATTGTTGCGGCCCTCCGCACAGCCACGAGATTGAGTTGCGCAGCACATATCCTGAACACAGTATTGTATACCACACTTGGGAAACCAGCTGAGGATGATTTGTTTGGCGAAGAGGTATCTGGTCTCATTGAGTCCGCTAAGTCGCTTGTGACTTATTTTAAGCAGTCACATCTCCAGAATCGTCTGCAAAAAACACTGAAAGCATCCGTGGAGACGCGATGGAACTCTCTTCACACAATGCTGGACTCCATTAGCAGCCAGTGCGAGGCCATCCGTGCTCTTCTGGAGGAACGTGACGAAGAACACCGTTTAAACTCCATAAGCAAGGAGACTTTGCATGACATTGTGATTTTTTTGGCACGATTCAAAGAAGCCACCAAAGCCCTGGAAGCATCCAAAACTCCGACCATTCACTTGACAGCTGTGTGGTTGGAGCGCCTCAGACGTCACCTTCAGCCGTCTTCTACCGACAGTCTGACATTGTCATCGCTTAAAGAAAAATGCCTCAAGATTTTAACTGAGAAATTTGAGCTGCATCTCTTGCACAAGCTGGGAATGTTCTTGCATCCAAAGTTGAAAAGCCTGAATTTGCTAGCAGACCAGGGTGACATTATGGGAGTTCATAGCGAAGCACGGCGTCTTGTGAAAGGTAAGCTATTCAATCACAAACTAATATACTAATATGTCTTCAGTGGTGGAATGGAAGTAAAAATAGGCTACTTATTTACAAAAAAAAAAATAATGATCAGTTTTTCCACCTGCCAAAACAGGAATTGAAAAAAATCTCCATGTTCATTTATGGTTCACGCGGCGCACGCATCCGTAGTGATCATTGTCTGCTATAGTTAATTCTTATTTATTAAATCCAGGTAATTCTTGATGAAATGTTGATTAAAATAAAGATACAATTTAATACAAGACGAAATTAACTTTAAAGAAAGGCTTTGTGATTTCTATTTCTATTTAGGCTAATGTGGGGTGTGTCACAATTTTCGGTTTTACAGCCCTAATTATTAAAATATATACATTAAGAGAATAAATTGTAATGCAAGTATAATACTTAAATTAGGCCTACATTTAAAATCCGGTAGGGTTTTCATTGTGGTACTTTTACTAAAGTAAATATGTCTGGTTACTTTTACTTAAGGCTACTGAGATTCAGTACTTCCACCATTGCTTGTCTTTAATAATTTACAATTATTGTTAATGGGATTATTATTATTTTTTTGGTTTAAATACATCCATGTGTCTATTTCTTTTAAATAGAACTCGAGGAGAAACGTGAAGATCTACCAGGACGCAGCATGTCAGCGGACCCAGCTGCGAAGAGAGTTCGTTTGGTTTCAACAGTTGATTGTTTGTTAGACGTAGAGGACTCCAGCGATGACACTGTGCTGCCCGAGGACGAGGTCTCTGCATACATCGAGTTCAAGCCACCCAAGGGGGATCCTTTCGATGTTTTGTTGTGGTGGAAGGAACATGAGAAAACATTTCCCAACCTGGCAATGATTGCACGGAATGTTCTCTCCATCCCAGCATCGAGCGCTGCGAGTGAGAGAGACTTTTCCACAGCTGGATTTGTAATTCAAGAACGGAGAACACAACTTAAACCTTGGACTGTGGACGATATCCTTTTCCTGCACAGTAACCTTAAAGTAAATGCATAGGCCTATATAGGCTATTGTTTGTGAGCGACAGGCTCAGCAGGTTGTATTTTTTGTTTGTTATTTTTTTTCTTTAATTAATAGTTCTGTATAGGCTATGTTATTAGGTTCCATATTTAGGTTTCATAGCCTATTTTGGTGCAGATTGTGTACTTGAAGCGCGCAAAACAAAGCGCTAAATTTAGCCTGTTTCATATGGCTGTTGATGTTGAGAGGTGCGAGTCTGCGAGATAAAAAATAAAGCACTTTAATTGGAATGATTTTAGTGTGTGTGATTTATCGCGGGCACGGGTCGGGTAACGGGCCAAATATTAACGGGTCTGGGCGGGTGCGGATTTAATTTTGAAATGATCACGGGTGACGGGTCGGATCTGGTGCTGAACTTTGCGGGTACGGGCGGGGGCGGGTCTCGAAAAATGGACCCGTGCAGGACTCTGCGTTGAAGTCCCCCAGTAGAACGACGAGTGTCAGATCGCACCATCCGTGGTTGTTTGAGCCAAAGTGGACTACATGGGAGAGGACCAAGGAGGACACCATTGTTGAAAACAAATCATAAAAAAGCTAGACTGGAATATGGCAAACTACATGTTGACACAAAGCTTCTGGGAGAATTTCCTATGGACAGATGAGACAAAAATGGAACTTTTTGCCAAGGCACATCAGCTCTATGTTCTGACGGAAAAATGAAGCATATCAGAAAAGAACACTGTCCCTACTGTCAAACATGGAGGAGGCTCTGTTATGTTCTGGGGCTGCTTTGCTGCATCTGGCACAGGGTGTCTTGAATCTGTGCAGGGTACAATGAAATCTGAAGACTATCAGAGGTCATGGGTCTTGCAACAGGACAATGACCCAAAACACACAGCTAAAAACACCCAAGAATGGTTAAGAGGAAAACATTGGACTGTTCTAAAGTGGCCTTCTATGAGCCCTGACCTCAATCCTATTGAGCATCTTTGGAAGGAGCTGAAACATGCCGTCTGGAAAAGAAACCCTTCAAACCGGAAACAACTGGAGCAGTTTGCTCATGAGGAGTGGGCCAAAATACCTGCTGAGAGGTGCAGAAGTCTCATTGACAGTTACAGGAATCGTCTGATTGCAGTGATAGCCTCAAAAGGTTGTGCAACAAAATATTAAGTTAGGGGTACCAACAATTTTGTCTAGGGCTGTTCCATGAGTTTCTTTTTTAAAATAATTCCGTTGAAGCATGGTTGAAAAGCAATGTCTGACTTTCATTAGTTAACATTCATAGAATTTTTATTTATTACTTTTGTCAGAATAAAGTTTTTTCTGTGACCATTGTGAGTTTTTCTTTCATTGACCGAAGGGTACCAACAATTTTGTCCACGTGTGTATGTCCTATTGACTCTATCGCATTTTTAATGCCTTGAATTGATGATCTCTGAGAAGAACATTTTTCTTGCTTTTTGCAAAGTTTGATTGAAAACATGCACATTTTCTTTGCACACCTCATAATGAATTAAGAGTTTCAATTTACGCCATTTTCTTTCGGCTTTTTGGCATTCCCTTTTCTGTGCCCTGACAGAGTGAGCATTGCTCCATGAAGCCTTCTGCCTCGTCCTGATCACTTTGACCTTAACAGGAGCAATGGTGTCCATAACATTTAAAACACCTGAAGTATAACAATTCAACAAATCATCAACTTGACCTGATGAGGCATTTTCAAACCTGATTGCCTCCATAAACTGTGTCCTGGTGTTATCATTAATGCTGTATATAATTTTGTATGTGACAAATAAAATCTTGAATCTTGAATCTTGAATCATGTGCCTCTTCTGAACAACAGTAAGTCCAACAGCAACTTTTGGAATTATGGACAGATGGAAAAAGACACAAGAATGATCAGATAGAGCAACATCAATCACAGTAATATCCCATACTTGATTATAAAACCTACAAAGCCATAAGGCACAAAATGTGAACACATGCATAACTGAATAACTAAATAAGTACACTTAAATAAAACGTGAGAGAGCTCCTGTCTCTCCTCCTCTGCCTGCTCTCAGGCTCTGACAAAAATAGTTTTATCAAAGTTGTGGAAAAAGTCTTAGATTTAGCCGTATTATCTTTATTGTTAGCACTGTTTAACATTTATGTGAAGGTTCTCAGTCATCCAGGACATAAAGGTTGAAGTAAAAGCATCTGGACTCAGTTTTCAAAGTGAAGACGTTTTGTCTCTAATTCCAAGAGACTTTGTCAATTCTGAGATCAACTGTAAGAGAGCTGAGCTTATATTTCTAGAGGGAGGAGTTTCACCTGAAACCAAACCTGATGGACCAGGCTGTTCTGGTCTCATAGTCGTTGGCTCTGAAAGGGAAGCGTGACTCCTGATGTGAGAGTCGTTAAGGCTCAGGAGAGTCGTTAGTTCCACTGCTCCATTCAGGTGTTGTGTTTGTTGTTCTAGGGTGAAACTCTTTTGTTTTAGATTTCAGAACACTGTTATAAAAACTAGGCAACATGAATCTGAGGCCAGCTCTTCTGTTCAAAGACGGCTTTTCCATTTTCACAAAAATGGCTTCCTTCACCCCTTTCTCAAATCATCTGGCCTCTCTGGATAAGATTCGGACATTGCTGTCCTCAAAGGAATGCCTTTGCCTTTCAAAGGAATACCAACATAACTGTCACTGCACTCTTCACTGAACTGTATAAACTACATTACTCTGTTTGTGGGGGTCTTGTCTTTAGGATGGACCAGTTTTTGACTTAGAGTGTTCCCTGGTTTAAAGTGGACTGGAATGTTGTGTTTGTAAAAAATCCTTTTAAGTTTTTCGGATAAATCAGACACATAAGGGATAACTACACCCTTCCCTTTTGTCTCTGGTTCCTGTCTGTTTGTTTTCTGTGTCCTCTTGGTTTTGTTGAAAGTCCATCTGGAGTATCCACAGTCTCTCAGAGCTTTACGGATGTGTTCTTCTTCTTTCCGTTTACCTTCTGAGGTTGTGGGCACCTCTTGTGCTCTGTGCTGAAGAGTCCTGATGACTCCAGTTGTGCTGCAGAGGCTGGTGGGAATCAAACAGTAAATATTGGTCTGTGTGTGTTGGCTTCCTATAAACTTCTACTTGGAGAGTCCTGTCCTCACAAATAACCACTGCACAGACTAAGAAAACCAGGCGGTTGTCTGTGGCATCTTCACGGGTGAACTTGATGTTCTTGTCCTTGTGTTGATGTGTTCTGTGAAGGCTTCTACTTCCTGGTTCTGATTTTGACCCATGTGTCATCAACATATCTGAACCAGTGACTGGGCACTGCAGCTGGGAAAGAGACCAGAGCTCTGTTCTCCACTTCCACCATGTACAGGTGAGCCACAGGGAGACAGGTGATCCCATGGCACAGCCGTGTTTTTGTAGAAGTTACCTCTGAACTGGAAATAAGTAGTGTTCAAACATATCTCCAGTAAACTGCAAATATGGTCCGGGGTGAGGTTGGTCCTGTCCTGTAAAGATGTGTCCTGTAGTAATCTCTTCCTTACCTCCACGAGTGCTTCATTGGTGGGTATGCAAGTAAAAAGTGATGTGTCATCAAAGAAGACAAATGTCTCATCTGCGTCTAGTTGTAGATTTTTAAAGATGGCGCCTGTGTTCGGCATTGCCTCTGCTCCCTCTCTGTTATCAAATGTAATTTTGGATTTTCTAGTGCTGTTTGTTGCTTTGTGAGCCCTTACAACTAGTAGCTGTGTCTCAGCTACTTTTAAATATGATCGACACACTTTGTTCCGAATCAATGAGCAGATGAATGTGTTACCTGGGCCAGGTACGCATAGTTTTTCCCTCCAGTTTTTGAGTGCTCCACGTCATCACCGGAGTACCTGTTGCTAGCTAAGCCCCGCGGCAAGAGAAGGAAGCGGGGATCGAGGGCTGGAGTCGGGGCCAGGCTGAGGAAACACCGTGGGCAACTACCATGTTCGAGCGGCTCTGGATCTGTCTGGGTTGAGCGGTACCTGCGGTCGGTTCCGGTCCGTGAATCGGGCGGAAACTCGTCCGGGGCGTCTCCGTCCCTCCAATCTGATCGGATTTTTCCGACACCGGCCTTGGATCTGGCACAACCGACTCGGATTGCTCTACTCAACGCTCGCTCCATTGCAAACAAGGCCTTCTTCATCAGTGAATTCTTCTCAAAGGAACACCTTGACTTTATGTTTTTAACAGAGACCTGGCAGCGTGAAATGGAGTACACTCATCTGAACGAGCTGTGCCCTCCGGACTGTTCTGTGTTTGGGACACCACGGGTCTCGCGGCGAGGAGGCGGACTCGCACTCGTGTACCGGGACTGCTTCTGCTGCAGGTTGATTAACTCAGACTCTTTCGACTCCTTTGAGATGCAGATGACTAAGGTTGGCAACAATGACTCATTTTATTGCATTTTAATTTATCAACCTCCTGGTCCAGGTCGCTTGTTTTTAGAGGATTTCTGAAGCATTTCATTTTAAACAGCATGTCTCTGGTCCTACACATACAAAAGGCCACACTTTGGACCTTGTTTTCTCTTGAGGCCTGAACATTGACCAGTTGAGTGTTACAGACATTAATGTGACAGACCACTGTTGTATATTTTTTAACTTGTCTTCCAATGTGGACTATCTTCCTTCCAAACCGATGTCACAAAGACGCATCATAAATGGATCCACAGCTGAGAAATTTTCAGAGTTATTTGAACCCAGTGTTTTTGATGACTGTAGTGAGCCTGAATCTTTTATGCAGTCTTTTAATAACCACTGTTTGTCTGTTTTAAATAAGGTTGCTCCGCTAAAAAGTAAACACACCTTCCCTAAAAATCCCTGCCCTTGGATAAATGAGGAAATCTTATCTTGCAGGAGAAACTGTCGTAAAATAGAACGTTTGTGGAAATGCACAAGTTTGGAAGTCCACAGACTGCACCTGAAGGACCTCATCGTGTCACTAAATGATAAAATAAAACAGGCCAGATCTGCCTATTTCTCTAATCTTGTTGTTCTGAACAAGAAAAATCCTAAAGTCCTGTTTGACACAATATCAAGAATTGTCTCTCCTTCAGCTCCTCATTTACCAGTCCACTCAAAGTCTGACTGCAACAGGTTTTACATTCCTTTGTGAATAAGGTACATGATATAAGAGCCTCTATAAACCCATCCTCTGTAAACACATCTTGGGGTTTATCTCCTCAGTGCTCTTGGTCCACCTTCTCACCTGTCACTGAAGAGGACATTAAGGGTCTACTAAAAAAGGTGAAACCATCATCAAGCCCTCTGGATGTAATGCCAACTTCACTGCTTTTAAATGTATTTGATTTAGTTTGTCCATATGTTGTTAAACTGATCAACCTTTCTCTTTTAACTGGTTCTGTGCCCAGCTCTTTTAAACAAGCAGTCGTCAGCCCCATTCTGAAAAAGCCCAATTTGGATTCTTTTGAACCAAACAACTACAGGCCAATCTCTAAATTGCCTTTTTTATCTAAAATCCTGGAGAGAGTGGTGGCGGAGCAGCTGACTGTGTTTCTTAATGAAAATAATTTTATAGATAAATTTCAGTCAGGCTTCCGAAAATGTCATTCAACTGAGACTGCCCTGCTGAAGATTTCAAGTGACATTATGATGGCGGCTGACTCTGGGCAGTACTCTGTCTTGATCCTACTGGATTTATCGTCTGCTTTTGATACTCTGGACCATAATGTATTGTTAAAGCGTCTACAATATGAAACAGGTTTCTCTGGATCAGTTCTAAAGTGGTTTTCCTCTTACCTGAGTGACAGATCTTTTTGTGTCTCTATTAACAATATTCTGTCTGAAATGACCCCACTGTCATATGGAGTTCCTCAGGGCTCAGTGCTAGGTCCTCTTTTGTTTTTATTGTACATTCGCCCTCTTGGTGAAATAATACACGGTCTTAAAAATGTGTCTTATCACTTTTATGCTGATGACATTCAGTTGTACTGTTCTTTTAAAGACTCTGAGTTTCATAAACTTACTGATTTGTTGAACTGCTTGTCCTGCATAAAGAACTGGTTATACAATAACTACCTACAGCTGAATACAAAAAAGACTGAAACTTTAATTTTTGCACCAGACCAAAAAATACCTCAAATCAAACAACACCTTGGTTCCCTGGGTTCTTCCGTCCAGTCGAGCCTCAGAAACCTTGGTGTTCTGTTTGACCAATCGATGTCTCTGGACAGTCATTCTAGACAGTTGGACAAAAACTGTTTTTATCATTTGAGAAACATTTCTAAATTGAGAGTGTTTTTGTCTAAAGCTGACTTGGAGATGATTATTCATGCTTTTATTTCTTTCGTCTTGATTATTGTAATTCTCTTTTACTTGTTTGAACAAATTGTCTCTGAGTCGGCTACAAATGGTGCAAAATGCTGCAGCCAGGCTTTTAACTGGAACCAACAGAAGGGCTCATATTTCCCCGGTTTTATCCTCATTACATTGGCTTCCAGTCAAATTCAGAATTGATTTAAAAATTTTAGTCTTGACTTTTAGAGCTCTGCATGGACAGGCCCCCCAGTACATCACTGACCTGCTGACCCCTTACTCCTCCTCCCGCGCTCTTCGGTCTTCTGGTCAAAACCTAACGGTCCCCAAAACCCGTTTTAAAACTCGGGGAGACCGGTCTTTCCAAGCAGTCGCCCCCAGACTCTGGAACGCCCTTCCCCTGTCACTGCGAGTGGACGCTTCTGTTGATTCTTTTAAAAAGCAGCTGAAGACACTTTTATTTAAACAAGCTTTTAGTTGATTGGGCTTTTTATGTTTTTATGTTTTGAATATTTTGTGGTTTTAATTTTTATTCTCATAGTTTTATTGTCCTTTTATTGCACTTTGTAAAGCACTTTGTGATTTATATCTGTGAAAGGTGCTATATAAATAAAATTTACTTACTTACTTACTTACTTACTTTTGATTTTGTTGTAAAGTCCTGTGAGTTGATGATATGGTGTTGTGAGTGGCCGACCAATGGAGCCAAAATGGTGGCCAGGTGTTTGGCTGAATCTGCTGAAAGCTGCTTACTATGGATTGTAGTGGAATTTCTTCTTTGTGTATTTTGGGTAAGCCGTAGATACATGGAGTGGTGGTCCCAGGATAAAGCCTGTGGTACAGAGGTCGATCAATAACTGGGTCCTTCTCCAGCCTCTGCAGACAGTCTATGACCTTCTTCTTGTACCCACTTGTTGGATCTCTTTTCAGTGTCTCGTGGTGGTGGTGTCACTGAGTAAGCTGTTAACCCTGGACTCGTAGTCCTCTGTGTTCAGGATCACAGTGCATCTTCCTCTGTCTGCTGCAGGATGGTGATGCTGTGGTCCTTCTCCAGTGCTGACAGGGCCCTCCTTTGCTCTGAGGTGATATTGGAGGGGGTGGTTTGGCAGACTCAAGTGGCAGATCTGAGGTCAGTTTGGTGCTGTGTGAGGGACAGAGGAGGGCGGAGGGAGAACAAATACAGAGGCTGAGCTGAAGCACAAACCAAACAAGCGGTAATAAGAATTGACAAGTTTGACGGCATTTTATTCAGACAACTTCCAAAAATATGTGCAATTAAATTTTTTATATGTTCACCATTATTATAATTATTGGTAATATTTGTTTAGAGGCCTCCATTGTCACATGCTCTCATCACTAACTCAGTTGGAGGGGAAAGATAATACCTCATTCTACTGTAATTAGGCTGACTTAAAGTAGAGATCGGAAAAGAAAAAGACCGCCATTTTTAGATGCGCGTCCTCTAACCACCTTGACGTAATTCCAGGCACATAAGTTTAAAATCTTCTTTTATCTGCACAAGTAGGCTGCGCTGCGAATTTATGTGAAACAGTTACAGCTGCGTAAAATGACTTTATGTCATTCAATGACTCAATGACACGGCAGGATCCATGCCTCTCGAGCACTTGGTGCCCCACGCAGTGCGTGATGTGAGTGGTGGGAGCGCCTGCGTTGGAGCCCACACCCTGTGCACTCATACACATGCTTCTATTTTGGGCTAACGTGAGGCACAAATGATGTCATTTCTATTCTTCGACTTTCCCTTTCATTTGCTATTTCTGGAGTGCAGCATATTTTTGGAGATGGATCAGAGCATTCTAAGAAAACGGCAGTGATTGTAGCGCCCAGAGGGAGTTACTGCAGAGGAACAGACGCAGGTAAAGTCTTCCTTCAATATTCATGAGTGGCTGTAGTTACACTGCAGTAGTGGCTCTGACCTGGGCCTCTGTAGCCTAAAATTGCACTCAGAAGTAGCGTTACTTCAAAATAATTTTACTCTAAGTAAAAAGTAGTCATCCTAAACATTACTCAAGTAAGAGAAAAAGAAGTTTGGTTAAAAGACTACTTAAGTACTGAGTTTGATCATGCTAATTTTTTTTTTCACAACATAAAAGTTTTGATACCAATCCCTACAGTAGGCCTGTGTGTGAGCGAAATTAGGCCAGGACTGTTAATCCTTTTCACTTTCAACAATATTTATTTCAATATTCCATCATTTCTTCAAGTTCTCTCCCTCTGATGCTAAGCTCTAGCCACGTCCTTACTGCATTCTAGGGCTTTATTTACTGATGATGGATAGATGATGTGTTACTTCCTGTTAATATCAGCACAATGTTGGTTCATGAAGAACTCTGAACTCTTTGAAGCCATTTGATGTACTTAAAGTTTATAATTTTCTTTACATTTTCTGGTTTTGATGGACTCTCTTCTTTCATTGCATTTTTATAATATTGTCAGTGCAAATGTCCATTAAGCATGACTATCACCCCAATGTGACTGAATGTAGTTGTGTCCCTGAGGAGGGACATTTTGAGTTTGAGAAGGTTCAAATAGTTGTAGTTAATACTACAACTCTCTAGAAAACCAGCATTGTCTTGTCTTAAGTTTCTCTGCAGTGACACAAGCAACGAGTGGCGGGTACAGAGACAGAAAAGCTGCTCAGCTTAAAGATTAGCGAAACATTAGCAACCTAACAATTAAGTTACTTTCTTCACAACAGCCCACAACTTTTTCTGATACAACTGCAGCTGCATTTGACGTCCTTCACAGCTGCCCCTAGTGAGTACAACACCAGCATCCTAACACTTTCAATGCAATAGCAGGTCATTTTAACCATGTTAGCCTCAACTCCAGCCTTACTGCTTTTGTACAGTATGTGGACTGTTCCACTAGAGAAAATAAGGACCTTGTTTTATTCAAACGCCAAGGAGGCCTAACATGCTTCTGCTCTTCCATCTTTGGGGGCATATCAGCTCATATTTTTTTCTTTCTCCCTCAAACAAAAAAAAGAGCAAAAAAGTAGAGAGCAAGCTGCATCTTAACAACATCAAAGAGGTTTGGAGTGGAATGAGAAACATCACTGGCTTCTGGTTTCATAACCCTCTCCCACTTCATAATTTTCACAAAGCTGCCCTCTCACCACTGCAGATGTAGCTTCCCACATTGGCAGCTTCTGCTTCTTCTCCATCTTGTTCAGCTCCTCCCCCACACTGCGCTGCTGCTACTGCAACAGCACCTCCACCTAATAATAATAATGGATTGGATTTATATAGTGTTTCTTTCAAGGGACTCAAAGCGCTTCACAGAGCTCATTATTCATTCACTCCACAGCCACACCTCTCCTTGTCAGTGAACAAGGTATGATTGGAGCCCAGCATCCAAGTAAAGCAGGTCCAGATAGTTTGTGACTACTCAAGGACTGTGCAGCCCAGCTAACCACACCATTCCAGAAGATATTCAACCTGAGTCTAGAGACAGGGATGGTCCCGGCGCTGTGGGAAACATCATGTCAGCAGAAAAGAACAACTACAGACTGCTGCTACTGCAACAGCACCTCCAAATAATAATAATGGATTGGATTTATATAGCTGTTTACTATAAGGGACCTTAACATCGCTTAAACATCTAATTCATTGGGAAAAATCCACAGCCACAGTTCTCTCTTTGTCAGTGAACAAGGTATGATTGAGCCCAGCATCCAAGTATAAGCAGGTCAGATAGTTTGTGACTACTCAAGGACTGTGCAGCCCATAGTTAAAATATTACTTATTTCCAGAAGATATTCTAACCTGAGTCTAATATCTTTCACATCTGCTCCCGGTGACTGTGGAAACATCATGTCAGCAGAACTTAATGAACATTACTTAACAGACCAGTGATCCTTACATCACAGGATTAAAAACCCTGGAGCAACTGATTCTCCGTCTCATAAGACCAGAGGCTCTCTGTCTTAGTTCTGGACTTCAGTTTGCTTATACAGGAGCACATAGAAATCGCGGTTTACACTTACCTGGAAGGGCTTGGTTGCTATGTGACAATAATGTTCCAGTGTTGTCACAACACCAAAATTTTGAGTTTGGTTGAATAGCTGATACTATAAGGATACCTTAACATCTGCCTTAAACATCTAATCATTGGGACCTCTATTATTCAAAGTTCTCTACATGTCCTGCTCCTGCCAGGCTTTTGAGCTCTGACTGTATAATTCTGTCATATTCATTTTTTTTTTTTTACTTCAGCCAGGGATTACAACAATCATAGTTAAAATATTACTTATTTCCCAAAAATACTAATATGTGACTAATATCTTTCACACTCTGCTCTGGTGACTGTCGAAAAAGTTGTATATCAGCAACTTAATGACTTTCTATTACTTAACAACTGCTTTGATCTGAACTTTTCATCATCTTTGGGCCCCATCACAGACTGAGACTGCACTTATCAAAGTCACAAATGACATGGCGCTTATGAACACTGGCATTGTCAAAGTCTCTGTCTTAGTTCTGTTGGACTTGAGTGCTGCGTTTGATACAGTGGACCATGAAATCCTTATATGTTATATAGAAACTTAATTATTGTGTTTCAGTCATCACCCTGACAACACTGTAAAAAGATTGGGCATGAGTCCAAGAGGATCAGTGTGAGAGGTCAGACATATGTGCCAAATTTTGTACAATTATGTAAAAACTAAATTTTTTGGCCTTCCAAATAGATTTTTGTGTCCTCCTGTAGGGAGCGCTATCAAGCTATCAGGATTCCTTCACTCCTCTCTCAAACCATCTGGCCTCTCTGGCCAAAATTCAGACATTGCTGTCCTCAAAGGACTGTCCTTTCTCTTTGAGGTGGAGGTGGACTGCAGACTCAGGTCCTCCAGGATTGGCTCTTCTGTGCTGATACATCCTCTTGTGAAGCTGGTGTGTTTTTTTTCTCTGACATAACTGTCTCTGCACTCTTCACTGAACTGTATAAACTACATTACTCTGTTTGTGGGGGTCTTGTCTTTAGGATGGACCAGTTTTTGATACAGAGTGTTCCCTGGTTTAAAGTGGACTGGACTGTTGTGGAAATAAAGCCTTGTTAAATAAATAATTTATATAAATTTGAGCTAAATTGGAATTTGCAACTCCAAATTCTAACAACTTAAAGGTCGTACAATTTGCAAAAGATTAACATTAACTTTGCCACTCAGAAACCAGGTTTCATCTACAAAGAATTTGGATAAGTTTTGATGCCCTACTCCTCTAGATTATTTCGAATTTACAAGATTTGCCATCACATACTTTTTGATGAGTGTGTTGCACAGCAATTACAATAGTCCCTTGCCATGTATGGCTGCCTCGGGAATAATAATGGATAGCATTTTAGTTGTTTTAACATCTGACAGACTTCTGGCTCCATGTGGATCCTTAAAACATGAACAATTCAGAATATTAGCCGATTATAATTAATGCAACCAATGCAAATGCAAACCAACACATCTTTTGCATTTTTAGTCTCTCATACAGTAAGACCCATGCTATGCCAAATAACACCGATTCACAAACAGACATACGCTTGTTCATTTGACATCCCAAACACCAGGGGCCATGGCAACAGAATAAAAATGTCATTAGTCTGTGCTCTGATTGACCAACTTTATGTTTAACACAGTATATACAGCCTCTGATCCTGCTGTTGGGCTAAGTCTTCTTTTCATTATGTAAACCTATTAGCGCACCCTGACTGGGTGGAGTTAAATCTGTCCATGGCCCTGATCTTGAGGTCATGCCCTCTTGACCCCAGCGACCTCCTGCACTGTGGTTGTGGGTCAGATATAACGCTCTGATCCTGTATGGTTCTCCTCTTCTTTAATCATAAGCCAAGTCTGCTTCAGCTTCCTGGTTATATAATGATTATATAATATATGTATAACCTCAGAAAGTTATACATATATTATATTTATATATTTCAGAAAATGCTGGCTTTTGTTGTAAACAAGACCCTAAAATACTTAAACTCCTCTACATGACTTTGTAAAGCATTTTAAGACAATTGTTATTGTGATATGGGCTATTAATACAATTGCACTCAGACCATGGAGAGCAGAGCCCTAAATTCCTTCCCAGGTACAGGGCTAGGCACTGGTTTCACTATGTGGATGACACCTGGGTGAAGATCTAGACCCAGGAAGTGAAAGCTTTCACAGAGCATTTTAATGTTGTGGATAAAAACATCAATGTCACCCGTGAGGACGCTAAAGAGAAGCGCCTGGCCTTCTTAGACTGCACAGTGATAATCTGTGAAGACAGGACACTCCAAGCAGTGTATAGTCAGTGTATAGTGTAAGTGTACAGAAAGGCGATGGATAAAGATGGATGCAGATGGGCATTCAGCAAATCCAAGAGAGCACAGAAACCCAGACAAAAAAACAGACAAAATCCTGAGTCAAATTTGAAGGCTATATATGCTCCCCACAGTTGTGTCCTTTTGCAAGACCCTTAACCCACCTTGCCTCGTATGAATGTGTAAGAATGTTTAGTGAATGCTTGGTGTTGGTCGGAGAGAAAACTCAGCTCTCTTACCAGTTGAACTCAGTGGTAGAGCGGTTGTCTCTTAACCAGAAGGTTGGTGGTTCGATTCCCCCTCTACACACAGTTCATACAGTTGTTGTGTCCTTGGGCAAGGCACGCACCTTGCCTCTAGTGGTGTTCCAGCTGTAACACTGGTGAATTGAAGCTTTATGTAAGTTGCTTTGGATAAAAGTGTCTGCTAAATGAATAAATGTAAATGACCAAAGTCTCTCGGATGAGGAATCAAACATTCATGTCCAGATCCCTTCTTCAGATCCCTTCTTTGAAACAATTTCTTGAATATGTCCTGATGACTGAGAAACTCATCCCACAACCCACAGACTCTCTTCTCATAGATTTAAATAATCATTATGAATTTTTGGACTATTTTTTAGGAAAACAGTGACTATTATCAATATACTATAGACTATTACACTCATCTTTCTTTTTTCAAACACTTGTTCTGCTGAAAAAAAACATGCATCATGGGAATACTGTTTATCAAGCTTTTTTGAATTAGAAAAATCTAGGTAAAAGAAAATAGTATAGAAATAGTAAAGAATAAACAACTTTGTGTTACGTTTATTGTTGTGGCCAAAAAGTTCCATTTTGGTCTCATCACTACAAATGACTTTGTTCCAGAGGTTTTGTGGCTTGTCTCTCGGCTGTTTGGTGTATTGTAAGCGGGATGCTTTGTGGCATTTGTGTAGTAATGGATTTTTCGACCATGCAGCCCATTCTTTCTTCAAGTGCCTCCTTATTGTGCATCTTGAAACAGTCACACCACTTTTTTTCAGAGAGTCCTGTATTTCAGCTGAAGATATTTGTGGGTTTTTCTTTGCATCCAAACAATTTTCCTGGCAGTTGTGGCTGAAATCTTTGTTGGTCTACCTGACATTGGTAAACGGAATTCCTCATTTTCCACTTCTTTATTAGAGTTTAAACACTCCTGATTAGCATTCTCAATTTCTTAAATATTTTAATAGTTTTATATCCATTTCCGGATTTATACAGTTCAATTACCTTTTACCGCAGATCTTTTGACAATTCTTTTGCTTTCACCATGACTCAGACAGAAACGTCAGTGCAGCACTGGATGAAAGATGCAAAAGTCTGTCAGGAGCCCAGAAACTCACTGACCTTTTATATACACACACTGATTATAAGCAAACAGATCACAGGTGAGGATGGTTACCTTTATTAGTCATTCAAACCTGTTTAGGTCAACTTGTGTGTATGTTATTAGACCAAAAACGTTTGATCAGAGTCATTTAGGTAGTTTCTGTTGTCATTATGATTTAAAAAGAGTAAACACAATTGTTTGACAATAAATGGCCTCACCCAAACACTAATTATTTTCTGAAAAATCACAAATCACAAATTCTGCCAGGGTATATCCAGGAGGTGGAACAAATGGATCCAGATTAAACTACCTTTGAATGCAATGGGATAGACATACACGCAGAGCCAGGGCCAAAAAAAGATAATTACAATGTGTAAGAATTATAAATTTTTTTTACAAATCCTGTTTATGTTCAGTTGTAATAAAATATATTTAATAATTATATTACTGTGAAAATATTCAAATAATATAGGCTATGAATATTGTACTCAGGCATCAATGTAGTCTGGCTGCTAATCTTTAAAGGCGAGACATACTGTATGTTAACATTCACACATAAGATTCAAGCCTCTGTAAAGCTTATTTGTAGTTTTTAGTTAATTTTTAGAATGTTGGTGTTGCACATTTGTGGCAGTGCTCTAACTGTTCCTTTCCCTCAGCCTGCCGCTGTTGCTGTCATAAGACTAAAATCTCACTTGAATCAGAAACGGAAGCCCTGAATGGCACGTCATTTGCGCTCCATTTATTAAGTGCAAAATAGTTTTCTTCCTGTTAATGACCCCTGAACAACAAGCAAAAAAAATTATGAAAAAAAAAAAAAATGTCGCTTCTCGCTCTGCTGGTGGCCCCGAAAGGCAGGCAAACTTTTTTTTTGTAAAAGTCCATTTATTTATTTTTGAGCATTATGCTTTTGGTCTAAAATATCTTTTAATATGTATTGTATAATAGTCAGAAAAGAAACCATATCGTCTTGGGCTTGTTTTTTGATGTAAGCTGACTGTACTTTTCAAATGGCATTATTGGAAGAGTACTAAATTCATCATTTTACTTTTGAGAAGAGTCAGACACAATAAGCCTACATTATTCACTTTACTGGTAAAGGACTGAAACTAACAGACCTAAACTATTCCCTATACACTATTCTTGGAGAAAATAATACTCACTTAAAAATAGGGGTGGTTAATCTGTCTGATTTCCCGATTCGATTACGATTATTGAAGTCCCGATTCGAGAACAGTCAATTTTCGATTATTAACGATTCTCGATTAGCAATTATTGATTAAAAAACAACACGGTGGCCGGGTAAACATACTGTATTATGCAGGGTGAATGCATATTTAGACATATACAAGAGTAACAGACCCGGGAATCGTACCCCCAGTTCCCACAAATACGTGTTCTCTCTTCATCATCATCATTTTCACCACCACAGACAGAATGTAACACTTCTCTCATGTGAGTGGAGGTGTCCCCCATTCCGAGTCTAAACTAATAAGAGCTACTGACAGAATAATAATACTCAGATATTTTTTAGTAAAAAATTAAAAAGATTATATAATTTTTTTGCTTGCCTTTCAGGGGTTGTTAACAGGAGAAAAACTATTTTGCACTTAGGAAATGAAGCGCAAATGACATGCCAAAAAAATGACATGCCGAAAAAAAAAATTGCTCTTGCCAATAAGGGCTTCTGTAGATTTGTGCCAAAATGATGAAACAGAACATTTTGAGAAATGCAAAATAAAAAATTATTTCATTGTTTGCAAATTTTGTTTTTGCTTTCATCAGAAAATGTTTTTGTCTGAGAATATATATTCTTTGTTTGCAACAATCAGAGTTTTGCTTTAGTTCAGTCATTTGCGCTAACTTTTTTTTTTGGTTGCAATTTTTTCACAAAGCTCACAGAGTGCGGGCTCTGACAGAGTTGTCTCCTGATTGGCCAATGGATCTTTTAGCGACAGCTCAGTGAACCGGAAGAAGTAACAACAACTCTGGCAACTGCTCTGTTCGAAATGGTTTGAAAGTACAGAAAACATACCTGCTTCAGAAAGTTTTGCCCTGTCATTAATGGGTGTAAAATGTGTTAACCCAACCAAGCGTCTCCTAGGTGGCTGCAGTGTTGTTGTAAAACAATGCAAACTCATTGCATTTAGTGGTGGAAACTAATTCTGGAGGGTTTGTTAATCTGTTCACTGTAGCAAACCGGACACGCGAGTTGTTACTGATGTTGTTCAACTATTTGTTCAAATTCTGTGCAAATAACCGAAAGCATTTCAGTAACTCATCAATAAAATCATGACATTGTTGGGGTGGTTTGTAAAGAATAACATATAAAATAGATGGAGAAAACCTCAACTCCATTTTGAATGACACATACTCAAATGATGAAAACTCTCCAAGTGATAGCTTCTGGATAAGAATATTATCCCTAAGAAAGGCACATACACCACCACCCTTTTAATTTTCCCGTATTTTGGATAAAAATGTGAAATTCGATGGGGTGGATTCAATAAGGACCGCAATTCCAGTCCTGCTGTCTAACCATGTTTCTGTTAAAAACATAAAATCAAGCTTATTTGAAGTTATAAAATCATTAATTAAAAAAGATTTGTTTCCCAAAGACCTGACATTGAACAGTGCAAGTTTTAAGTCCGTTTGAGCAGGACCTGACTTTATCTGTTTGCAGGGGATTTGAATCAGATTTGTCTGATTAGACAATCTAACTGTAATTCTCTTCTTTAATCTGTGACTTCTGACTGTAGCTATGGAGCTAGGAGGGAGTGTTCTCTCCCAGGGCCTCAGGTTGATAAGTGGTTTATTATGACGAAAAGTCCTGGAACAGCAGAGGCCCTCAGTGTCCTAATCACTGATAGTAGCCTTGATGCTAGTCAAGGCTTTTGGAGCTGGTCTGGGAGGAGGTGGTTTGGGAGGGGGTGGAGGGGGTCTGACAGGGGTGCATTGGACTCTAGGTAGTGGCCGAGGTGAAGCAGTGGTACTCCTGGGTGGTATTGGGGGTGATGTTTTTAGTGATGATGATAGAAACTGTGACCTGGCCAAGTTAGGTGTAAGGGGTATCATCCAGATTTAACTAAAATTTCCAGGTGATCAGTACATTGCACCAAGACTATTTTACCCACCACAACAAGCGTTTAAAAAGTATTTCGATCAACAGCAATATATTGGCATAAAAATGTGACCAGTGAAAATTACATTTTGAAGAAATTTTGAAGAGATTTTGTGTTGTGTCTCAAATGTGCAAGAATCCGGGAGCTTGAGTGTCCTTTCTGCAGCCAGAGACAGAGACCTACAAGACTGAGGAAGACACTTCACCAAGGCAGAGACACAGTGGAAAACAGAAACAAATATATTCACAACTTTACTTGCATTACTAGTCTTTCGTATAATAGTAAAAAGATTTATGCAGGCAGATCAGCTAAAAGCTTTTTTAGTGTTTCTGTGTAGACCCTAAATACAGAATATAGATTCATGTTCAAATATATTTTTTTCATGTAAACAAAATTTTACATTTATAATAAGTTGTATATGCAGTGATTATTATATTGCAAAGATTTATTTTGGCACAGTGGCTCAGTAGTAGAGCGGTCGTCCTTTAACCATAAGGTTGGCGGTTCAATTCCCACTCTCCTCACAGTTTATACTGTTGTTGTGTCCTTGGGCAAGACACTTAACCCAACTTGTCTCCTGTAGTGTTCCAGCTGTAACACTGGTAAATGGAAGCTTCATGTAAGTCGCTTTGGATAAAAGCTAAATGAAGAAATGTAAAATGTAAATTTTGCAACATAAATGAAGTCACACTTATTCATGGTCTGAAACAAGACAATTTTTTTCCGGTTTTGAGTGAAGTTTGTGCTCCTGAATTACAGTTGGAGGAGTCTTCATCTCCTGTTCAAGGAGCACATCTTGTATGGAGTCAACTGGGACTAGTCCGGCCCAAGCTCTTCTCATGGAACCCCTTAAAAGGGCCTTGAATAAGGGCGCCACCGTACAGCGATGAACAGCGATATATCTCCGTCCACCAGAGGGCAGGCTCCAAAAGTGGAAATATAACGAGAAACCCCATGACGACTTTACTTTAAGTATAAAAAAACCTGTTTACAGCCTGGTACAAAAGTTCTCTAGAGCTAAGTTATTGTTACTTGACAACTCTGAGGGGAGTAAATTTTAGAAAATTTATTTGGTTTGCACTTAGTTTACCTTTAGAATTATGCATAATTAAGGGAGGGGCTACTTTGATTGGCATGTGGGTGCCATCTTAAGCCTGGGTGGCCGCTAGGCCTGAGGATGGTAACGTCTGCTAGAACTGAGTGCTAGTTGTTAGCTGTGTCTTTTTTTGCTGCTCAGAGAAGTTTTGCACAAAAACCACCAAGAATCATGGTTCTTTTTTCTTTTTGGTAAAATTCAAATTGTACATTATTGCCTCTTTATTAACAACATATCTTAAGACCTATGCTAACTAAAGCAGTTAAAACCTGAGACAGAAAAGTATATATTTTGGATTTTCAGGAGTATTTCTAGATTTAAGGAATTGCACTCTCATATTTACATTTACATTTAGCATTTACATTTAGCATTTACACTTAGCATTTATCCAAAGCAACTTACAAGTAAGGAAAACAATGGAAGCAATTTTGACAACACAAGGTAGCAAAAAGCACAAGTGCACCAAAAACAAGTCAGTTTAATCCCAGCACACTATACAAAGCCAAGGACAAGAACTATTTATTTTTTTTAAGAGAAGGAATCAATAGAAAGGAAGTAGAAATCAGTGTTTGTCAGTCAGGTGTTGACGGAAGAGATGTGTTTTCAGGTGTTTTTTAAAGATGGCTACAGAATCTGCTGATCTTGTAGCAGCAGTAGATCATTCCACCAATGTGGAACAGAGCCAGAGAAGGTACGTGAGAGTGATTTTTTTCCTTTTTGGGATGGTCAACAACGATGATCAACAAGAAATAAGATATTCCACTTTGTCAGCTGAATTTTGCACACATCTTCTATAATCTCTACAGCAGCCGCAGATCTGCCACTCTTGTTCCATAATGCATGACACTTTGCGAAGGCTGACCGGGACAGCTTCTTGTAGGCTTCGTTTGAACAGGCTTTGGTTTGGCTGCACTGTGGAAATCTAATTTAATAAGTGGAAATCTAATAATTGTAATATTATATTATAATATTTAATAAGTGACAGGCACAACGATGATATTTTGGAAGTTGGAATTGTAGGCCATCATCCTCATCTAGAACAGCTGTGATGTCTACAAAGTCCACCTCGACAGCATCCGCATCATCAGCACACATCTCATTATTTCCCTCATCTTCAGCTTCATCTGAAGCAGTGTTGTTGTTCTCATCTTGCTCTCCATATATACGGAATGCTTTTAAAATATTAGTAGTTCGAACAACCTTGTTCTGTATGCCAAATTCAGAATGTATGTCATTTAGTGCGCAAGTCAATACATCAAAAGTGTGTGGGCCTTTGAGCTGCCTACATGCTAGTGCTACTGAGGACCTCTCCAGACTTTTAGGATCCACCCAGTGGGCAGTGACACCGATGAAACCTCTTCTCCTTGAACTCCAACAATCTGTTGTCGTTGCTATGTAATCGATCCCTGACATTGTTTTTTTTCATATTAGTCTTCATCTCAAGCGCTGCCTCATCCATCTTACAACGTAAAGTGGTCCTTAACATGAGAGTATTATTAGGCTGAAAATCGTGCAATAAAGTTTTAAATGATGGCTGTTCCACCACACTAAATGGTTGGAGACTCTGGGTCACAAAATTCAACACTGCTTGATCCACAGTCTTCTGTGTGATTAGCTTAGTTTCTCCCAGCTTTAGCTGTCTAGAGGTTGAAGGAGCCTCCTCACTCTCCATTTTTCTTTTCCTTGGCGCTCTTAGGGCAATATATTGCTGCAAGTGGCTACCATGCTTTCTCTGCAAAAAAATAAAACATAAAAAAAATAACTACATATCCAGAGGTCTTCCTCCCCTTGACAAATAAAATAATTTAATATGCTTTTTGCATGTCATAGTTGTAATTGATTTCAATAAATCTAGTGATATATTTAAAAATTATTATTAAAGTAGATCACTACGGAGCCTCAGTCATGACATGCAGGAAAAAAAAAAGGTAAATCGTGCGCAAGATTTACTAATTTGTTCCCTCGATTTTCAAAATCATGCACATAATTTATAAACCTAGTGAAGAGAGGAGTTACGTGCGCTCTCTTTGGTTCATTAAAGACCACTCTTGCCGCTGCATTCTGGATCAGCTGCAGAGGTTTGGTTGTGCAGGCAGGGAGTCCAGCCAGTAGAGCATTGCAATAATCCAGTCTGGACAAGACAAGAGCCTGGACTAGGATTTGCGTAGAGTGCTCTGATAGGAAAGGTCTAATTTTTCTAATGTTGTAGAGGATGAATCTACAGGACCGTCTGGTGCTGGCGACATGACTTGTGAAGTTTAGCTGGTCATCAATTACCACTCCCAGATTTCTGGCAGTGCTGGACGGTGTAATGGTTGATGGGCCTAGTTGAATGGAGAGGTTGTGGTGGGTCCCTGGGCTGGCCGGAATCACAAGCAGTTCTATTTTTGCAAAGTTCAGCTGCAGGTGATCGGTCCTTTATCCAAAGTGAGATATCAGGCATATTAGGCATCTCAGACATGCCGAGACGCGAGCAGAGACTGTCGGCTCGTCAGGTTGAAATGACAAGTGGAGTTGAGTGTCATCTGCAGCAGTGATAGAAAAAGCCATGCTTCTGAATGACAGAGCCAAGGGATGTCATGTATATGGAAAAGAGTAGCGGTCCAAGCACTGAGTCCTGTGGCACCCCTGTATTAAGATGTTGGGACTCAGAGACCTCGTTTCTCCAGGATACTCCGAATGTTCGCTCTTGAACCCAGACTGGTTCTGGTCCAGGAGGTTGTGTGAGTAAGGATGAGAGCTGAGTAAACACATATATTCACTCACCTAAAGGATTAGAAACACCTGTTTAATTTCTCATTAATGCAAGAACCTAATCAACCAATCACATGGCAGTTGCTTCAGTGCATTTAGGGGTGTGGTTCCCCAGAACTCTTCCTCCAGCTCTTCCGTGGGGATACAAAGGCATTCCCATGCCAGCCGAGAGACATAGTATTAGCGTGTCCTAGGCCTTCCCCGAGGTCTCCTCCCGGAGGGACATGCCCGGAACACCTCCCTAGGGAAGCATCCAAAACAGATGGCCAAGCCACCTCAGCTGGCTCTTCTCGATGTGGAGGCTCTTTTTGAGCTCCTCCCGAGTGACTTAGCTCCTCGCCCTATCTCTAAGGGAGTGCCCCGCCACCCTGCGGAGGAAGCTTATTTCGGCCACCTGTATCCGGGATCTTGTTCTTTCGGTCATGACCCAAAGCTCATGACCATAGGTGAGAGTAGGAACGAGTAGGTAAATCAAGAGCTTAGCCTTGCAGCTCAGCTCCTTCTTCACCATGACAGACCGGTACATCGACCGCATTACTGCACCGATCCGTCTGTCTCCTCCACTTGAGGCAGGAGCTCTCCACCAACTTGAAGGGGGCCAGCCACCCTTTTCCGACTGAGAACTATGGTCTCAGACTTGGAGGTGCTGATCCTCATCCCAGCCGCTTCACACTCGGCAGCAAACCGTCCCAGTGCACACTGAAGGTCCTGGCTTGAAGGAGCCAACAGGAAAATGTCATCTGCAAAAAGCAGAGACGAGATCTTGTGGTCCCCAAACCAGACTCCCTCCGGGCCTGGCTGCGCCTCAAAATCCTGTCCATAAAGATAATGAACAGGACCGGTGACAAAGGGCAGCCCTGCCGGAGTCCAACATGCACCAGGAACAGGTCTGACTTACTGCCGGCAATGCGAACCAAGCTCCTGTTCCGGTCGTACAGGGACCCAATAGCCCTAAAGGGGCGTCTACACCAAACGCGAATTGCGCGAATAAATCGCGCTATTCGCGCGTAGTTGTACGCTTGAACATTCCGCTTCATTCGCGCGTGAAATTCGCTTCATTCGCGCGTGAAATTCACTCAACAACAGACGCGAATTCGCGTCATGGGAGGGGCTTCTGCCAGGCGGGTTGTCTTCACCTCTTGTTGAAGAATGGTTGAGATGGGTTTTGTCGAGAAAGTAGCAGTGCTCTATTTACTTTGGAGGACTGAAAAACGGCGTGAACCCGTTCGGCGCTGTGCGGGGGTCCATCGGATGCTTCAGAGGCGGACCCAGCTCCGTGAGTTTCATAAACTTCTCCAGGAGCTGCGCCTGGATGACGGCCGCTTTCAGCGCTACTTCCCACTGACCCGGCCCCAGTTCGATGACCTGTTGTCCCGAGGCGATGTGAGGATTTCCTGCAGGACACCAACTACTGATGCTCTTTTCAAGTCTGTCCATCTGTCTCCAGTCAATATTTGGTGTGATTATGTGTAATTATTATGTGGACAACTACAGTCTTCTGAACACAGTTATTAGTACAGTCAATATAGTATTATCTCTATAAAATCGCATTTAAAATTGTATTTATAACTTTGTGTTGTATCTCTTATTCGTTTTTATTTCTTTAATAAATGGAGATAGCCTCCAAAAAGAACCTCTGACTCATGGCTTGTTTCTCATTAATACTACAACACTGGTCCAATCATAAATAACCGTTTTCTTACTGGACTATTGTAGATGTGTTTGCAATAGAATAATAAAAAATAACAAATGTTTACCATAAGTAACCTAGTCTTAAATACTGAACGTTATAAACTTTCTTCAATTTATTCTAAATAAATCAGTCTGAGATATTGAAATGTTTGTGACAAACACATCAAAACATTTGGTCATTATATAAAACATTTATTAAAAAAAAATGGAATTATGAAACTATACACAAAACATAATGCACTATTTCTGAGCAGGAATAATAGAATCCTAAAGTGAAGGAGAGGAGAACAGAGAGAGTCTGGTTTATTTCCTGCTGTGACAGCTGCATCATTTTAAAAACTATACACTGGGTTCCAAATGAAGCAGAACTGTGCTGCTTTCATAGATTAATGTATGTATTTGAAATTTGACAAATTGTTTCGTCCAAGACAGTAACTTCTGCAGAGAAGGGACCAGACTCAAGAGAAGATCCTCTGAACCTGGAGCTACAGTATGTGTTCTGAGAGCTTCTGAACTGGGTCTTCTCCTGGGGTCTTCTCTTTGGTTGCTCTGTATTAAATGACACATGAAAAAGGCAGAAAAACATTATCAACTCATTAACAAACCACCAGGGTTGTGTTTGTATCTGAATGTAAGAGGCTTACTGTAAATGATTGTATATGATATGTATATATTGCCTGTACACACCTGTGGATACAGGAAAGACAGAACTGAAGAGTACTTCCACTTTTGTCCTAAACCTGCTGCTAACCCACTTCTCTTCTCCATCTCCTTTCTCCTCTACTTTAAATACATGTTCTTCAGGTTCTTTCTGCACACTTTCTCTGGATAAACACATACACTCGTCGGTGGAAAACTAGTTATAAAGTACGGCAAATTAGCTCAGGCTTTAGCTAGCTAGTTGGCTCAATATATACGGATCAATATATACGACGAAAGGCGTTTTTTGCAACTTACCAGAGTTTTCGACCCCCGCACTCACTTTCCTTCAAGCAAGAACTTTTAAGATTCCTGGCTCTGTAAAATGACGAAGATGTTTCGTATCGCAAAGGCTGCCCCGATAACTTCGTTGTTGTTTTGGATTTCAATCGCGTCATTCGCGCCACCTCATTAGCGCCGCCTCATTCGCGCTAATCGCGCCGCAGGACTCCCACGCGCGTCTATTGCATTGACTTAACATGTAAATCACTCGCGCTAAACGCTTAATTCGCGTTTGGTGTGAACGCACCTTTAGCAAAGGGCCCCGGACCCCATACTCCCAGAGCACCCCCCACAGGGCGCTACAAGGGACACAGTCGAAAGCCTTCTCCAGATCCACAAAGCACATGTGAACTGGTTGGGCAAACTCCCATAAACCCTCCAGCAGATAGAGGGTATAGAGCTGGTCCAGTGTTCCACGACCGGAACGAAAACCACATTGTTCTTCCTAAATTCCAAGGTTCGGCCGCATTATCCTCTCAAGTACCCTGACAAAGTACTTTTCTGTCAGAGGTACTGTCCCCAAACGCCACCCGATGTTTGTTATGGACAAACTGCGACTAGCACAGACGTCCAATAATAGAACACCACTCGGGTTCAGATTCGAGGGGGCGTTCCTCCTAATCACGTCCCTCCAGGTGTCACTGTCGCTGCCCATGTACGCGTTGGTGACAAAGAGCAGCCCAGGGTGGCGAAGGCTCGTTTACCAGGGTGAACTCCAACACATGGCGGCTGAGCTGGGGGGCTATGAGCAAGCCCACAACAGCCTGCTGTCTCTCTCCACAAGCAACTCCAGAGTAGTGGAGAGTCCAGCCTCTTTTGAGGATTTTGGGTTCCAGAGCCCGACTATCTCTAGTTGGTATCTCTCAACCTCCCACACAAGCTCAGGCTCCTTCCCCGCCAGCGAGGTGACATTTATGTCCCTAGCGCCAGATTCTGTGTCTGAGGATTGGGTCGACAAGGCCCCCGCCTTCGGCTGCCACCCAATTCATATTGCACCGGCCCTCCAAAACCTGACCAGTGCTGGTGAAGACTGGACTCCTGCCACTTCTGTCATCTGATTTTTTAAACACCAGAGAATTCATGTGCATTACTCAAATGAACTAGCCTATACCTTACAAAAAATATTTTTACACCTTACTTTCACATATGCAGTCACTGTTTGCACTCAATTAAAAATGAACAATCCATGGCCTTGGTGCACTTATTTTTCACTCATGACATCCTGTTGTTCTTATTTAAGGCCATTTTAAAACACTCCCAGCGGAAGTTAAAGGCACAAGTTAGGTTGTGTTAATAAATGGTACAAACATCAGAAATAGATAAAGATTTAAAAAAAATAATTGAATGTGTTCAACACCTGGTTGCTACTACCTTCAGCAGTTAATTAGTGAGAGTACGTTTTTATAAAATCTGATTAATGTTAAATGATGTAGACAATGTCTAGTTTATAAAGAGTGCAGCGCCATTATAAATAATAAATATTAGACTTGTAGAAGCTGATATAGTGTGGCTGTTTCTATTAAGTGTCTAGTTCTGAAGATGAAGAAGAAGTATAAAACACAGATCCTGAGGTGTGGCAGACATGAGCTTTATTTTCAGGAGCTGCAGGTGAAGCTGCTCCAGGTTCTTCTTTGTCACAGTCACAGTTTGACACAGGTCTAATCTTCATGTAACTGCTCCACAGTGGTTCACAGGACGTCCTGCTCTTCCTCACAGGCCACTCAGAGACATGGACAAAAACAATACAGTTATTAATATTTATCGATTAAAACATGTTTTTGCAGTAAGTAAGCAGACTTTGAGACTATACCTGTGAATAAATACTTGTATGCTTCTTAATGTAAACACTAACTGTCATCCAAAAAAAAAATGGACATTAAAAGTGGCTCTAAGAGTTGTCTAAAGCTTCATCTGTGTCCAGAGCCCACTGTCTAATTTATAAACCAGTTCATGTGTAAACGTAAATGACAGTTCTTTCTAAATGCTGCACATTTGCTGTAGGCTTCTGGGTTTACCACTGTATGAGCTAAAAGATCATGTATAGCGTTATAATTCTACTTTTTGAATATCTTTGCATGTTATCTGCTTAAATATTACTTTTTTATTATTATAAAATTTTAGTAGATAGTAGATAGTAATAAGACTTTATTTTAGTGTAATAAAGTGCCTCCCTCAAATACTGAAGTACAAATTAAGGGCAGATATAAACAGATATGATGTATATAATGATATATTTGAGAAAACTGTTTTATTTTTAACAGAACTGGAACTGGGTACACGTGGCACCCAGTGGTTAGCACTTCTGCCTCACAGCAAGAAGGTTGTGAGTTCAAAATCTGGCCGACTCAAACATTCTTGGCCGACTCTGGCCTTTCTGTGAGGAGTCTGCATGTCCTCTACCAGAGTATGTGAGCGGAGCTGAGCGGGAAGAATTTGCGCTCCACACTCAAAGTGTTTCATAATGACTCCGCTCAAGCTCCGCTCTGGGTGTACAATTTTCCACTCCTCGCTCCCTCCCCCACTCCGCCCTTATACGTCTCGCTCCGTTTTCGCTCCAGGGTATTTTATTTATTTTTTTTTTTTTTAATAACACCAGTGTCTGATCAGAAGATGCATGTAGTGTAAAACGAATACGCAGTACTAAGAGAAGAACATCCATACTTTATTGGAATTTTGAACACTGAACAGCCCCAAACCAATAGCTCACTTTTAAACAAAGCAAAATAAAAAAACAATTGAGTTGAATGAGTTGAAATTAAATAAATTATCAATTGAAAAACATTATAGTAAATTATCAAACGAAAAACATTACATTAAATAAAATAAATCACAAACTAAAATATGAAGTTAAACAAATTGCCAAACGAAAAAAATAAAGATCTCTTTTAGCCAACTTTTAGCCTATATTAATATTGAGAAATAGGCCTATGAACAGAAAAAAATGCTGGCTGGTTGAACATTAGCGAGCGAAGCTAAATCTCCAGTGCTGCGTAAACAAATGCAAAATATGATTAGAAACATTTTGAGTCCCCCTCCATCTCCTGACAGTGGTTTGGTCCTGGGACTCCTGGCTCGTGATCGGTGATTGAGCGTTAGTGGAGCGTTTCGGAGCGGGAGAAAATCACAACACTCCAACATTTAAAAAATCCGCTCCTCGCACCTGGCAAAATCACACAACTCCGCTCCTAGCTCCGCTCCCACTCCGCACCGCTCACATACTCTGTCCTCTACGTGTTACCGTGGGTTCTCTCCGGGTACTCCGGCTTCCTCCAACCGTCCAAAGACATGCATGTATAGGTTAATCGATAAAAAGTGTCCCTAATGAATGAATGTGAGAGTGAATGGTTGTTTGTCACTGTCTATGTCTAAATATTAGCCCTGCGACTAACTGGCCACTGTCCAGGGTGTACCCCGCCTCAGGCCCAAAGCTGCTGAGATAGGCTCCAGTCACCCGCGACCCCTAACGGGACTAAGCGGTAGAAAGTGAATAAAAGAACTGGAAAGGATTAGCATGACATTAGCCATTAGCGTTAGCTTGTTCAGCTCGGGCTCTGAGATGAGGATGTTTACTGAATGGCGCGTTTGAAAAGACGGCCCTGGAGCAGTTCAGATACAACCCTCTCTGCCCATTTTAGTAATATCCAGTAGGCCGAAAAGGCCAGATGTAATAGCCGTGTGGTAAGACACATTTTGCAGAATGGGGAGCAATGAGCTCGCGCTAATGACTATGTATATACCATCAGTGGTCTGGCCTAAGCTGTGCTTCTGTCCTGTGCTGTACCGCGGTGAAGTTAGATTGACGTTGGACGTTGGATATTCGGCTTCGCACTTTTATCGGGAGGCTTAGATGTCTGTGTCCGACTTAGGGACCGTCAATAAATGACGATAACGGGAACGAAGTAAATAAATAAATTCAATAGCTTCAAGATAAACATTTTTTTTTTCACCAAACTACTTAAAAACAATAGATCTAATCTAGTGGCACCATGCACACCTCTTTTTTTCACTTTTATGTTTTTTTGGATTTTATATGAATTTTATATATACAAATATGGATTTTTTTCAATAGCTTTCAGGTCATGTGACCTAGTCACTTCAATCCACTTCATATTCATTGTACTAGCCTAGTTTTACCATGCACACCACTTTTTTTCCAATTTTCTCTTTTTTGAATTTTATATGAATTTTTTTATGTACAAAATCAAGGTTTTTTTTTCAATAGCTTTCAGGTCATGTGACCTAGTCACTTCAATCCATCATCACTGGCACAGTCCAATATCTCTGTGCATACATCGACTATATGTAAAACACTGGACAAGAATGGTGTTCATGGGAGGACTCCACGGAGGAAGCCACTGCTGTCTAAAAAAACATTGCTGCAGGTTTAATGTTTGCAAAAAGGCACTTGGACAGTCCACAGAACTTCTGGCAAAATATTTTGTGGACTAATGAAACAAAAGTTGAACTGTTTGGGAGGAACACACAACATCATGTGTGGAGGAAAAATGGAACAGCTCACCAACATCAACACCTCATCCCCACCGTGAAGCAGGTGGAGGGAGCCTCATGGTTTGGGGCTGTTTTGCCTCAGGGCCTGGACAACTTGCAATCATTAATGGAAAAATGAATTCAAAAGTTTATCAGGATGTTTTGCAGGAAAAGCTGAGGCCGTCTGTCAGACAGTTGAAGCTAAAAAGAGGATGGGTGCTGCAACAGGACAATGACCCAAAACACAGAAGTAAATCAACTTCAGAATGGTTTCAGAAGAACAAAATACACATTCTGGAGTGGCCAAGTCAAAGTCCTGACTTGAACCCCATTGAGATGCTGTGGCATGACCTCAAGACAGTAATTCATGCCAGAGATCCCATGAATCTGACTGAACTGCAGCAGTTTTGTAAAGAGCAATGGTCCAAGATTGATCCTGATCGATGCGCCAGGCTGATCTGCAACTACAGGAAACGTCTGGTTGAAGTTATTGCTGCCGAAGGGGGGGCAACCAGATATTAAATGTGATGGTTCAGTTACTTATTCCTCAACCTTCTGTCATTGTTTGCATGTTATCCTCATTAAAAATATGAAAACCTATAAATGTTTGGGTGGTTTTAGTTAAACCAGACACTGTTTTTTCATCTGTGTCATTTTGACAAAGATCAGATCACATTTGATGGTGATTTTATTCAGAAATGTGAGAAATTCCAAAGGCATCAGATACTTTTTCATGCCACTGTATTAGAATCACACACACACATTTGAGGGGTTTTACTATTTACACTTTTTTAAATAACCTTTTATATAACCAACACAGTATTTACAAGATAAGTATTTTAGCAGTTTTCAAAGATTTCTTCTTGCTTAGCTATATCCATTTATGAAATAAACATGAAAGTGTAATTTAACTACTACTACTACTACTAATAGCTATGTACATATAAAGTAAAAATTTATTTGCACAAAGCACAATTCCATTCATTTTTCATTGTCTCTTCTTCATCATCCATCCCAATACACTCTACATGGAACCATCTGTCACAGTTGTCACACTCCATCTGTTGCATGATAAAGAAACACTGTAAATCTGGAAATTTAATCACTTTATCAGTCTTTCTATCTTACCCAGTCAGTGTTATTCTTGTTCCCACTTGCACCTGCAGATTTCTTTGGCCTGTTCGATGCACACATTGCACTGGGAGTCCATTGGAAACACTAAAAAGTAGCATTTAGTTTTGTATTAAGGTATTTCTTTTGATCAAGAGGAAAATATACTGGTAGCGTAACTCCTTTGAGGGTCATCAATTGTCAGAGGCTAGATTAGATATAAACAAACTGGTTAGCTTTCATAGAGGTGTAGAATAAAACAAAAATTTAATTGTTGCAGCAAAAGTTCAAAGAAAAGTGGGAATGGTTGGAAGTTATTATTTGTGTAAAAAGTGTACTAAAATTGTAAAACTGTAATTGTAAAAACTAATTTTGCTTTATTTTATTTGGCTTTAGAACCACACGTACATAAAGTCGGCTTACCTGATCCTTGAAGGATTTTAAGAGCCATTTCTTTTCGCTCTCTTGCAAAAACAAAAATATTTTAATAAAAGGTGTTTTGTCACAATATTATCAAATATTAGTGGACACAACCTTTACAACTATGACCCCGCAGCTGTTTTGATCCTGTGTAAAAGGATGAGTCATTACTCCTCCTTTCCACTTCATGTCCATCCAGTCTATATTACCATCTTGCTTTTTTGAGCCTGTAGGTATTCCCTGGATATGTATTTACACAGTTTGCATATTGTATTTCATTTTTGTAAGATGACATGTTGAAATAATTATGCCAGACTAATATATTAAAGTAATCAAGTTATTTGAGGTGAGTGCCATGGAAGCTATTGAAAAAAAAAAATTAGTTTTTATATCAAAAATTCATAAAATAGACAAAAGTGGAAAATAAGAGGTGTGCATGGTACCACTAGGCTAGTACTATGAATATAAGGTGGACTGAAGTGACTAGGTCACATGACCTGAAAGCTATTGAAAAAAATCCATATTTGTATTTATAAAATTCATATAAAATCCAAAAAAACATAAAAGTGAAAAAAAAGAGGTGTGCATGGTGCCACTAGATTATATCTATTATTTTAAAGTAGTTTGGTGAAAATAAATTAATTTATCTTGAAGCTATTGAATTTATTTATTTACTTTGTTGCCGTGATCGTCATTTATTGACGGTCCCTAAGTCTCATTGCTCCGTGCTAAGGGCGGTGCTTCGAGAGTGAGTTCCCCGCAACCATGACACACTAGTCGGAGCACAGACAACTAAGCCTCCCGCTGAAAGTGCGGGGCCGAATATCCAACGTCCAACGTCAACGTCAAAGCGACTTACATTAGGCTTCTATTCACCAGTGTTTCAGCTGGAACACCACTGGGGGTAAGGTGGGTTAAGTGTCTTGCCAAACAATACAACGATAGTATGAACTTTGGGGAGAGCAGGAATCGAACCCCCAACCTTCCGATTATGGGACTACTGCACACGACTACATACATTATGTATAATACTCATTTGTCTGGTGACAATATTCTGTCTAAGACCAAGAAGAGAAAGTAAAGAGTGTAGTGTCTGGTTATTATTATATTATTGTTACTAAATCTATTTCACATTCAATGCTGACAATTGAAAAGGTTAAAGCAAAAGCATCTGGACCTTGTGTGTCCCTTAAAAGCAGAAAAAGCTTATTTTCTCAGTTGCTCCGAGGCACATCCCTACAGTAGACCTCATTACAGCAACAGAATCAGCCATAAAGAAAAACTAACTGGAAATGAAGCTGATGAACTGAGACTCAAGATCACAGCCGCGCTGGCTAGTGCCAAACCAACCCCCTCCAATATCAACTTGGAGCAAAGGAGGGCCCTGTCAGCACTGGAGAAGGACCACAGCATCACCATTCTGCAGCAGACAAAGGAAGATGCACTGTGATCCTGAACACAGAGGACTATGAGTCCAGTATTAACAGCTTACTCAGTGACACCACCACCACGAGACACTGAAAAGAGATCCAACAAGTGGGTACAAAAAGAAGGTCATAGACTGTCTGCAGAGGCTGGAGAAGGACCAAGTCATTGATCGACCTCTGTACCACAGGCTGTATCCTGGGACCACCACTCCATGTATCTATGGCTTACCCAAAATACACAAAGAAGAAATTTCACTATGACCTATAGTGAGCAGTACAGATTCAGCACAATATAGCCAAACACCTGGCCACCATTTTGGCTCCATTGGTAGGCCACTCACAACACCATATCATAAACTCAAAGGACTTTGTAACAAAATCAAACATCTACAACTAGACGCAGATGAGACATTTGTCTCCTTTGATGTCACATCCATCTTTACCTGCATACCCACCAATGAAGCACTTGTGGCGTTAAGGACAAGACTACTACAGGACATATCTCTACAGGACATGACCAACCTCACCCTGAACCATATTTGCAGTTTACTGGAGGTATGTTTGAACACTACTTATTTCCAGTTCAGAGGTAACTTCTACAGACAAAAACATGGCTGTGCCATGGGATAACCTGTCTCCCCGATTGTGGCTAACTTGTACATGGATGAAGTAGAGAACAGACCTCTGGTGTGTTTCCCAGGTACAGTGCCCAGTCAATGGTTCAGATATGTTGATGACACGTGGGTCAAAATCAAGCCTCTCCCATGGTACCTCTCAAACGGCGATTTACCGCGAAATCCAGCGATATACAGCCGTCCACCAGAGGGCAGGCTCCAAAAGCAGAAATATAAGGAGAAACCCAACGGTGACTTTACAGGTGTAAAAATCATCTTTACAGCCTGGTACAAAAGATGGCTCCGGTCTCGAGAGCTAAGTTTTTCCTATGTGACAACTCTGGGGGGGATTTTTGATTATAACGTGCGTTTATGCTATCTGAAAAGTAGTTTTGAGAATAAATTTGGGTGTGTTTACCTTGGTGTGCATGTGTCAATCACCGAGCCGCGCACACGTCCTGTGGCTAGCTGGCTAACAAGTGGCTAGTTAGCTGCTCTTTGATACTTGCTGGAGCAGTATCACGGAGATGCTCGGAGCTAGGGTGTGTTAGGCTTCTGTACTTGACCGCCGGCTGTTCTCTGAGTATTTGAGAAGAACGTTGTTGAAATGGCTTGCTGTGCTGTTGGCTGTACTAACAGACTCTCCAAGAAGTGTGGTCTTCAGTTTTTTCGGTGAGTAATACAATTTTCTTGGTTTTATGGATGGTTTTAAGAGCTCTTACGCGGCTAAATATATAGCATTACTCAGCTATTTAGCCTAGCTAATAACTTTTCCCCATCAAAATTACATCGAGTACGGTAATTTAGAATTAGATGTTAATCATAATACTGTTAAAGTAGAGTTTCAAATTTATTTTTACTGGCTTTGCTTTAAAAAATAGATCCAGATATACAATATATGTCATTTCTTGCTCAAATCCAAACACTATTTGCATTGCGTAAATGGCCAAATAAACATAGTTTAACAGCAAAACAATAGATTTATTCATGATAGCTGTAATATCTTTTTAAGTTATCAAATTAAGGATATTATGGCTTTGACATATAACGTGCAAATGAGCGCAACATAGTAAAACTGCTTTATTCACCGGGTGCGCTAAGTAATAACTGTAGAAATTACGCTACGCTAGGCTACCGTCAATGCTCTGAAGCCCACCGCTAACGACTTTTGAAAATAACGTCCTATCATTATGTGCGAGATAATTTAAAATTATCTCTTTAAACCTTAAATGGGAAATGAATTGAACTTGATTAGACCATTTTCTATACGTCTTAGAGCCTGCATGAACGGGGCTAAGTACATTTCAGAGAGCCTGTGTGTGCAATAGTTTACATCGTTGGTGGAATATGTCTGATACAGGATTTGTTTTTAATAGAGTTGGCAGAATAATTTCCTCTGTTATGTTGCTCTCACCCTAGTTCATTGTATTTTTACATGTTCTGTATTGTCTTGTGCTATTATTTTTAATCCTTATGTCCTGTTTCTAGATGTGCATTTTATTTAACAGTTATTGTCCCGTCTTATATGTTCCCACTCAAGGCCTGCACCTTGTTGTGGTGAGTGGGCTTTCAACTAAGACAGGCCAACTTGAATTTGTGTTGTGAATTTTTTTTTTTTTTTGTCTGATTTTCCACAGGGTCCCGTCCTGCAGCAGTCATTTTAAACTCATCACATCCTCGCCACGTCCACCTTCACCCTTACAACCTGATGGGACAAGGCTTCGTTTGTTGCTTCTCAAACCTTTTTTAACTGCATCACAAATATGTGACACCTTTTACACACTTGAGCATTAAAAAAAAAAAAAAGTTTACAATTCATTTGCACTTTTTTATTTTCAATGAAATGTATTATATCATATGTTTTGCCATTTTAAACAAACTTTTTTCTGCTTTAAGTATGGGCATGCCTTACTTATAATTTAATCTACCATCTAGTGGTATAAAATCAAAAACTACAAAAATGTCAAATCTGTTGTTTACAACATTGTCTAAGAAAAAAAAAAAAGGGAGAATGCAGTGTTTTGAAAATCACAGTATTTGATTTAAAAAGTAATTGAACACAAATAAATAAAATAATAATTACAACAAAAAAACTGCTGCAGATGTTTTGACAGATGTTTCCAGGTGCAGAAGGCAGAAGCAGGTGAGCAGAGGGCAGGTCCATCGTGAAAACTACAAGAAAGAGTGGCTGTAACTAAGTAAAATATAGTCTCCAAAGTAATGTGTAACTGGACTTGTCTGGGCAGTGGGCTCTTGAGAGTGAGGAAGTTGAACAGTGACCTTTTCCATATTTTAAACTACAATAGAAAAAGTTAGATACCACAAGCATTATTAGAAAGCCTTGTAAAATGTTAACTATATAACATATTAGAGAGAGATACATAGCGTGTTCACGTTCGTAAAACGTCAAATAAAATTAGCATTAAAAAGTTTAACAGCTGTTAGAGTTGATTTCAAATTAGTTGATAATTGCAGTCAAAGTCATGAAGTCCACTTACTACAAATGACAAACGAGAGCAAGCCAACAATGGCAACGAGAGAAGGGTGGAAAACCCCACTGAAAAAACAAAATGTAGCTCGGTGGGAAGCTCCACTTGCGTTAGCCTGGTGTTAGCAACAGGTTAGCAATTGCCTTAGCCTCGGCTACAGCGGAGTGGGCGTAATTACCCACGCACGCGCTCATTATGCCCACCCACGGGCTTACGATGCAACTCTCCCTTTGCCATTTTTAGTAACATCCTCTGGCGAAGGAGTCTGAAATGTCCGGATGTAATCGCCATTTTTTTGCCCTGACTTTGTGGCTATTTCGGCAAATAGGGGACCAATAGGCGGATACAAAGAGTGACGATGGCGGAGAGAGAAAAACGTTCCAAAGTGTGGTTACACTTCTCTAGAGTTGATGCAGACAATACTCGTCATAAGTGCAACAAAATGTTTGCATGTAAGGGCGGAAACACAAGCAATCTGTTTAAGCACCTTTCAAAATTGCATTATGTGCCGACAGAGAAATGCAAAGTTTTCGACTGCCTAGCTAGCTTGTCTCTGGTTGTTGCCCCATCTACGTCTGGTATGTATGCTAAAATCATTTTGAATCAACGTTGTTCATGTAATTTAAAATAAATGTAAAATCTCCCTGGTTTGTTTACCTTATGTAGAAATTCTGTTGATTTCTTTTGGGAGAAATGAGAGAATGAAATCAACATTTGTACCACTGTATGTTCTTTAGCAGAAAAATATAGTTCATTTCATTTGTTTTACATTCATTTGTTTTTTGTATAATAGCTATTTGTTCAAACATGGCTGTTTCTTGCACAAATAATTGTTTTATTAATTTTACATTTAAAAAAATAAAGAAATGTTAATTCTGTTCTCAACTTGTTCTTAAAAACACACACACACACACACACACACACACACACAAAGTACCGATAAGAATACCGTTAAAGTACCGGACCGTTAAGCAGTATCGGTAAGAGTTGTAATACCGTTAAAACCTTAACGATACCCATCCCTAGTTATTTGTGAGGGCAGAACTCTCCAAGTAGAAGTTTATAGCCAACACACACAGATCAATATTTGCTGTTTGATTCCCACCTCCGTCTGCAGCTCAAGCTGGACTCTTTAGCACAAAGCACAAGAGGTGCCCACAACCTCTGTCTAGATTCAAGTGTGTGAGGGTTGCCAGGACAAATCCTCATTCCTCATTCCTGATCATACAGTTGAGCATACCACAGGGCTCTATACATGGACCCTTGCTGTTCAGTCTCTTTATAAATGACTTGCCTCTAGTCGGCTCGGGATCCAGCTGCCAGAACTATGCAGAAAATGCCGTTTTTAGAGTATGGCTGATGTTAAACAGTGGCTCAGTCAAAATCAGTTAGTGCTAAATCTGACTAAAACACTTTCTATGTGTTTCTGCATTAAAATTTAATTTAGAACAATGTTTAAAAATAAACTAAAAAAATCTGTAACTGAATTTAAAACTTGGGTTCTCTTGGATCCTCAACTTAAATTTGATAAACATATAAAAAAATCTCAAAAACAATGCAAAATAACTTCACAAACTACAGACATGGCAGATTTGCACGGGCTTAAAATCACAGACAAGGTCTGCAATTATTACAAATGACTAGACTTCCCCAGGTAACATTAATCCCGTGCGAATTGAGCTTTAGTCTTGAGATGAACAAGAACACAGGCTATGACAAATGGCATTAGAGGATTAACAAAACCACAACCTCAGCCTTAGAATGATTAGGTTAGACACTAATAAAATAAAATGCCAGACATCGACACTAGCATAGGTATGTTTTCTGTGCTTACGAATGGATGGTAGCCAGAGTTGTCGCTGTCACTTCTTCCGGTTCACTGACCTGTTGCTAAAAGATGCACTGGCCAATCAGGAGACAACTCCGTAAGAGCCCGCCCCCCCGTGAGCTTTGTGACAAAAAACACAAACAAATAAATAGGAGGCACAAAGGACTGAATGAAAGCAAAACTCTAATTGTTGCAAACAAAAAAAAAAAAAGGAATAACTTTTTTTTTATCATTTGAACAAAAATATTTGCAAACAAATATTTTTTATCTTGAAATGTTTTTTTATTTGCTCCAGTCAGAAAGTTTTGTTTGACTTTTACTTTTTATATTGCATTTCTCAAAAAATATTGTTTGATCATTTTGGTACGACTTTGCACACAACCAATCATAATTCAGGTGGTAGTACCAACATACTGCCTCTGGGCAACAATGTCTCATACAACCAATCAGAGAAACAGAGCACTGCATAAAGCCGTCCCCATGATAGTGTTGTTGAAAAAAGTGTATTATTGTGGAAAAAGGTTGAGTCATCTTTTGCAAAACGAGGAGTGGACATACAAGTCTGTGTGTACAGAGTTACATGAGCAATCCCAATGATATGTAGACAGGCTTAGAGTATATACTGACATCAAAGCAGAAAAAAGAAAAAAAACACCGGTTCACAGAGACTGAGCACTGAGCAGTCTAACATGAATCAGCATTTTACTGGTTTTATAAGAAAATAGTATGTGACAATTGTGGCAGTTTGAGAACAGTACGCACAAATTGTCCTGCGCATATCATTCTGCTGCAATCAAGGACAGCAGATGATTTTCCCATTACAATTGATAAATGGCTGTGGTTGACAAAAGAGGATAGATTTAGTTGGAAATCAGTTTAAATGGGAAGGGTTTCACACTGACTTCACTGTGCTAAGAAAGTGAATGGGTCTGGCCAAACAGACTTAAAGTTTAAATAGAAATTACTACAAAGTCTGTGTTGTCTTGAGATAATGAGCTGATCTTCAGATGTGAAAGTACAATATCGTAAGAAAGCAGAGTGGACAGATGACTGCTTATGGCTAAAATATTTATATTTCTAAAGCTACTGTGAATATTAATATAGTGCATAATCTTCCTTTTGTAATAATTCTTTTTTATGTTGTGTGAAACTAGAAATATCTGCAAATGTCTCCCTGACTGTCTATTGATGATGCATTAAGTTAAACCATGTCATGTGACTGTGTATGTCTTTGTGTCATGTGAATGTCTTTGTGTCATGTGACTAGGGGTGGGTACTGAAAATTTGTGGCAGTAGCTCAGTGGTAGAGCAGTCGTCTTTCAACAGGAAGGTAGGCGGTTCGATTCCCGCTCTCCCCACAATTCATACTGTCGTTGTGTCCTTGTGCAAGACACTTAACCCACCTTGCCTCGTATGAATGTGTAAGAATGTTTGAATGTATGTGGTGACGGTCTGAGAGGCCGTAGGCGCAAAATGGCTGCCAAGTCTCTGTCAGTCTGCCCCAGTGCATCTGTGGCTACAGTTGTAGCTTACCATCACCAGTGTGTGACTGTGTATGAATGAATAATGGATGGCCTTTAAGCGCTTCGAGTCCCTTGGTCCCTTGGAAGAAAAGTGCAATATAAATTTTCTTTAAACAATTAGGATTTATTTCAACTGGCTGAATATGTGATAGTTTAGTCAGTCAGCTGAAAATACATGTCTGATTACCACACTGTGTGTTTTACTGCAGCAAACATCAACATCCATCCATTTTCTTCCGTTTATCCGGGGCCGGATCACGGGTGCAGCAGTCTAAGCAGAGATGCCTAGACTTCCCTTTCCCTACACAGTCTTTCTCCCTAACCTCACCAAACTCCTCCCAGACCCGAGTTTTTGCCTCCACAACCACCAGGGCTGCAGCCCGTTTGGTCTGCTGTTACCTATCAGCTGCTTCAGGAGTCTCACGAGCCAACCAGGCTCGATAGGTCTCCTTCTTCAGGAGAAGGATGGCATCCCTTACTTACGGTGTCCGCTACCAGGTTCTGGGATTGCCGCCTCGACGAGCACCGGAGACCTCACGGCCACAACTTCAAGTGGCAGCATTGATAATGGAGGCAGAAAACACTCGTCAACACTTGTTCACTCAGACTGAATGTCTCCAGCCTCCCTCGGGATCTGGTTGAAGCTCGGCCGAAGGTGGGAGTTTAAGATCTCTCTGACAGGGGACTCAGCCAAACATTCCCAACAGACCCTCACAATACTTTTAGGTCTGCCGCATCTGTCCAGCTTCCTCCACCGCCATCGGTACCATCCATCCAACTCACCACCAGGTGGTGATCAGATGACAGCGCCGCCTCTTTCTTTACCAGTGTCCAAGACATATTGCCGGAGGTCAGACAGAACGACTACAAAGTTGATCATTGACCTCCGTAGTACTCCGGCGTAGGGTGTCCTGGTGCCACGTGCACTGGTGGACACCCTTATGCTTGTACATTCTGTTTGTTATGGACAAACTGTGACTAGCACAGAAGTCCAATAACAGAAAACAATGTAGGCGCACCAGTGCAACCAGTGCAAAAAGTTAGTCTAGAGCACTGCTGGATATTTCTCTGTCTGCTGGGGGTCAGTTTTGGGTTTGGGGATCTCCCTCCTCCTACCTCTGTTTACTCTGCAGCTCAAGGTTTTCTTTGAGGTGTGCTGCTTTTATATGTGTATGCTAATTTGTTGTGTTGCAGTAGAGTATCTCCTTTCTGAACACATCACAGGCAGAAGTTTGTCTGTTGCTGTGAAGTAGCTCCAAACGGCGCTCCTTTTCCTCTCTGCCATCACTGTTGCACATAAGGACTGTGAGAGAAGATACTGACTTTGGCATTGATACTATCAAAACTTAGATCAATCCGCCCACCCCTACATGTGACTGTCTTTGTGTCATGTGACTGTCTTTGTGTCATGTTACTGTCTTTGTGTCATGTTACTGTCTGTGTGTCGTGTGCCTGTCTTTGTGTCATGTGACTGCATTTGTGGTGACTATACATCTGTGGTCCTTGTGCGTGCTGACGCTGGTGTTTCCTCGTAGGGAGTGGTACAGCTCAGAGGTGTATGTGCTCAAACACTTGGATGGCTTTAACGCACTGCACAGCCCTCAGCCTCACTGTCTGTGGGTGGGGGGGTCACCCTGTCGTCTCCAGGTACTGCACCTCACACCGCTGAATCATTCACAAATCACAGTTATACACTGGACATATGGTACATTCCCACAGTAAAGCTGTCCTTTTCCTTCCCATTACTGGCCCCTTCAAACATAATGATTTCAGGTGTTATGCAGTGGGTTGTAATGTACCGCCGTCCACCAGAGGGCAGGCTCCAACAGCGGAAATACACTCACCTAAAGGATTATTAGGAACACCGTACTAATACTGTGTTTGACCCCCTTTAGCCTTCAGAACTGCCTTAATTCTACGTGGCATTGATTCAACAAGGTGCTGAAAGCATTCTTTAGAAAGTTGATGGAGATTACACCACCACCACCACCAGCCTGCACAGTGGTAACAAGGCATGATGGATCCATGTCCTCATTCTGTTTACGCCAAATTCTGACTCTACCATCTGAATGTCTCAACAGAAATCGAGACTCATCAGACCAGGCAACATTTTTTCAGTCTTAAACTGTCCAATTTTTTGTGAGCTTGTGCAAATTGTAGCCTCTTTTTCCTATTTGTAGTGGCGATGAGTGGTACCCGGTGGGGTCTTCTGCTGTTGTAGCCCATCCGCATCAAGGTTGTGCGTGTTGTGGCTTCACAACTTCACACTTCATTGTTGGTACCCTTCGGTCAATGAAAGAAAAACTCACAATGGTCAAAGTAAAAACTTTATTCTGACATGTTAACCAATAAAAGTCAGACATTGCCTTTCAACCATGCTTCAACGGAATTATTTAAAAAAATAATCTCATGGAACAGGCCTAAACAAAATTGATGGTACCCCTAGAAAAGACTGTAAATAATGTGACCAAATGGACATGTTAATTCAAGGTGTGTGCACTAATTAGCATCACAGGTGTGTGCAATCTTGTAATCAGTCAGTGGGCCTATTTATAGGGCTTCAGGTAGTCACTGGGTTGTCTGGTGACATGGTGTGTACCACACTCAACATGGACCAGAGGAAGCGAAGGAAAGAGTTGTCGCAGGAGAATAGAAAGAAAATTATAGACAAGCATGATAAAGGTAAAGGTTATAAGACCATCTCCAAGCAGCTAGATGTTCCTGTGACTACAGTTGCACATATTATTCAGAAATTTAAGATCCATGGGACTGTAGCCAACCTCCTGGACGTGGCAGGAGGAAAATTGATGACAAATCAAAGAGACGGATAATCCGAATGGTAACAAAAGAGCCCAGAAAGACTTCTATAGAGATCCAAGGTGAACTCCATGCTCAAGGAACATCAGTGTCAGATCGCACCATCCGTCGTTGTTTGAGCCAAAGTGGACTACATGGGAGACGACCAAGGAGGACACCATTGTTGAAGACAGATGAGACAAAAATGGAACTTTTTGCCAAGTCACATCAGCTCTATGTTCACAGACGGAAAAATGAAGCATATCAAGAAAAGAACACTGTCCCTACTGTCAAACATGGAGGAGGCTCTGTTATGTTCTGGGGCTGCTTTGCTGCATCTGGCACAGGGTGTCTTGAATCTGTGCAGGGTACAATGAAATCTGAAGACTATCAAGGGATTCTAGAGAGAAATGTGCTGGCCAGTGTCAGACAGCTTGGTCTCAGTCGCAGGTCATGGGTCTTGCAACAGGACAATGACCCAAAACACAGCAAAAAACACCCAAGAATGGTTAAGAGGAAAACATTGGACTGTTCTAAAGTGGCCTTCTATGAGCCCTGACCTCAATCCTATTGAGCATCTTTGGAAGGAGCTGAAACATGCCGTCTGGAAAAGACACCCTTCAAACCGGAAACAACTGGAGCAGTTTGCTCATGAGGAGTGGGCCAAAATACCTGCTGAGAGGAGCAGAAGTCTCATTGACAGTTACAGGAATCGTCTGATTGCAGTGATAGCCTCAAAAGGTTGTGGAACAAAATATTAAGTTAGGGGTATCAACAATTTTGTCTAGGCCTGTTCCATGAGTTTATTTTTTAAAATAATTCCGTTGAAGCATGGTTGAAAAGCAATGACTGACTTTCATTGGTTAACATTCATAGAATTTTTATTTATTATTACTTTTGTCAGAATAAAGTTTTTTCTGTGACCATTGTGAGTTTTTCTTTCATTGACCGAAGGGTACCAACAATTTTGTCCACGTGTGTATATCAATATAGATTTTAAAATCCCAGTCAATTTCACAAATATTTTGTCAAACCAGGTCTAGATTAAGTCCTCTAAAACAGAACACTCATTCATTTGCTAGAGTGTGAAGTTCATTTTTGAAAAAGGCCTAGGTTGTAATAAATATAGCCAATCCAATCCATATTTGTAATAACTGAGAATAAATTCAAATCCTGCTGCTATCTAATTTCTAACATTATATTCATTAGGGACACCTCTGTCGTCGTTGTATATGTGGCTATCAAATGAACCTCAGGGAGCTGCTCTCTTGCTCCTAAGGTGTGAGTTTCTGCTCTCGGTGTTCTCCGTCACATTGTATGTGAACACATATAACAGGAGGATCAATTAAATGAGGTACGCATGTGTCCAGTCAGCAGGCAACACTGGTCTAATGGTCTTACCTTCGCAAAATCTCTAGATGTCCGCCCTGCGCTGCAATGTACCCGATCTCTCCGTTTGTCAAGTTCAGAGTGATGTCACAGGAAGTTAAGTGACTCACGTCACTAGTCCAGCTCACAGGTGTACTTTGCTTCAAAAGGCGTAAACCAAGATTTAATATTAGTTTAAAGAACAATTTTAATATTAGCTCTTACTGGTGGCTATATTAATGGTCAGAGCTTCTGTTCTGAACTGGTATAAAAATGTAGTTGGCTTCCATCCCATCAAACCATAAAATTATCAAAACAAATAAAAAAACAAATTAAAGCCGCAAGCGGCGATAAAGGCCCTCGCCTCCCTTGAGACCGCGGGGACACATGCACTCGGAGGAGTGCATTTCGTGCTTTAAAGCGTAAAGTTCACGGTAAAAAGATTCTGAGGAGTTTTCTAAGACTCTAGCCGTGGCTCTGGAGGGGCCTCCTCTAAAGGAAGGATCCTGGCAATTGGGAAATGGCATTTATTTCCAAGATTCAATCACAGACTCATTACGACCACAGCCACAAATGTATCAAAAAAAAATTGATAACTTTTTTGGCACATGTGTCTAGATGATACTCACCAAATTTGGAGCTGTTTAGATGAAAAGCCTTTAAACACAAGGGGTGCGATTTAGGTGGTCACACATTCCACCCAACATAGTAGATTTTCTGTTGAGTTTACGATATGGCTGTAATAAACTTTTCTGTTTGCCCTGAGGTGTTCTATGGGTGTACCAAGTTTTGTATTTCTACATTGGAAAAATTTACTTTCATTTTCCATAGAACCAATGTATTTTGACTTTTCTAGGGGTCGCCACTGAGTCATTTTTCCTATTTTTTTCGGGACTTCAAATACATAGATTTTTGCCGGGCTTGAAGTCTGGGACCAATAAAAATGACTTTTAGTTCCACGTTTAATGGGTCAAATTGAAAATCATTTTTCAGAAAAAAATATATATATATACCAAATTATAATAAAAAATATATAACTCGAGCAAAAACAACAAGGAAAACGCCTGTCTATTTTACACACATGTGTTTAGCTCATTTTGCCCAAGTTTGGTGTCTGTGGAATGAAGCAGCTATTTTCTGTTGTTTTTAAAAGAGAGGTTGTATTCTAAGTCGGTTCACATCTTCAATTTAAAATGGCCGCCGTGTGTGATAAGGTGTGGTCCCCTTTGGATTTTTTGTTCATAAGCCCATACTGGATGTGTGTACCAAGTTTCATTTGCCTACGACAAACTAAAATTTTCACTTCCCATTGACTTTTCCACATATTTGGGACGTTGCTATGGCAACACATTTATAGATAGGGGGTGGTTGTCATTGGCTTTTATGCTCCTCATGACATAGGAGATGTGTGTACCAAATTTCATGTCTCTATGACAAACTAAATTCTTGGGTCCCATTATAAGTTTGTAGGGGGCGCTGGAGAGCCATTTCTAAAGATAACCCTTTTATTTACATATCTTTGTGTTCAGGTCATTAATGTGCACAAACGCCTTTTTGGGTCCAACTCGATCTGAGAAGGCGTTTGAGAGTTAAGAGACGTTTTATTTTCACAAAAATGGCCACCTCGTTACAGGCTTGCCACACCCATACCCGATAAGATATCAACAACAAAGTCACAACTTTGATTGGCACATGTGTCTAGATGATACTCACCAAATTTGGGGCCATTTAGATTAAAACACAATGATTTGCATGTTTTTGCGCAAGGGGTGCGATTTTAGTGGCTGCGCGTTTCACCGCACATGGCGGACTTACTGTTGAGTTTAGGGTGTGGCTGTCATAGACTTTTCTGTTTGCCCTGAGGTGTCCTATGGATGTACCAAGTTTCATTTTTCTACGTTGGAAAAAAGTTACTTTCACTTTCCATAGGCCCAATGCATTTTGACTTTTCTAGGGGTCGCCACTGAGTCATTTTTTGGAATTTTTTTTCAGGGACTTCAAATACATAAATTTTTCGCCGAGCTTGAAGTCTGGGACCAATAAAAATGACTTTTCGTGCATGTTCACTGGGTCAAATGTAGGATCATTTTGCAGAAAAAGAAAGAGAACAAAAAAAAAAAAAAAAAAATCCGAGCAAAAACAATAGGCCCTCCCGGTCATCACCGGCTCGGGCCTAATAAAAATGGGCCAGCTGATGCACAACCTGTTCCCACAGAGAGGGTCTGCTGGACCACTGCTGAATATCTACTTTAATCTGAAAGGTTTAATTTAATCAGACTAAATAGTGCTTCTCCAGAAAATTCATGTCACTATTATTTAGTTCATTATTTCTTTTCAACTAATCTTTTAACTGTATTAAACCACTGTTGTTAAAGCATTATGTTAACCAGGCATTAGGTTAACCAAGCCTCATCACTTGAAATACTGTTTTGTTTAAATTTTCTTCTCCCCCTGAGACATGGAATAACCATGGCTCAATTAACTAAAAAAACTGTTTTTGCTCATTAACCATTTAACTTACTGTTGAACAGGGACGGACTGGGACTAAAAAACGGCCCTGGACTTTGACTAGGCCCAGCCCGAAGCAGTCGGCGCATGGAAACTCGACAACAACAATAACGCCTGGCATGACTGTCACAAGACTTTAATTGTGGCTCATGATACTATACCATCCAAATTATAACAGTAGCACTGATGTTGACAAGATGTTGTGTTAAAAGCATATTATTCTAGTTAAACTTGAATACTCACATAGAAATTGAGGTTTTATTCCAAGATAGCATGGAACAGATTGTATATTATGCAGCATATTATACGATCTATTCCATGCTGTCTTCAAATTAATTTATTGCTTAATGTATGCAGTAATTAATCTTACTGCACAAATAATACCACATCGAAATGAAAATACACCATTACAAATGTAACTTCTGTATTCAAAATCTTCAAAGTTTGTAAGGATTAACTGTAATGTTAATCAACATTTTTAAAAGTAAAAGCACAACATATTTCTTAATATTAGCTACTGCATGTGGCATTTTACAGCTAAAATTTTGAAGTTTAGCTGTTTTACTACTGTAATCATTAAAAATTTAGAAACCTGAATATCACTTCCTAACATCATCCCTAGAGTAACTCTCTTTCTCCTCTCATGCTCCATACTTACTTGCCCTGAATCTGCCTGTGGAACCAGCTCATCTTTCTGTCCCTCATCATCAACATGCTGCATAGCTGTCTGGCTCTCTCCTTCACTGTTGGTAATGTTTAACTGTGAGGTGCTGGTGCTGGCTGTGCTGCTAAAAATTTCAGTTAGTTTGCGACATTTAGCGGCTTCACTGTCTAAATTCCGCAATTTTTTTTTCTCTCGCCTTCTCAGCCCCACCCTTTTCTTTCCGTTTTGTTACCCGCGGCCGCGTTACGCATGATGATACTGTTTGTTTCTAATCTTTTCTAACGTCTTTCCTGTTGCTTCCACTGCTTATTCTTCTTACTTGACGGCCACGGCCAGTGCAGCTGGCATCCAACTTAAAGGTGCATTGCTGCCACCTACAGTACTGGAGTATATAACAGATTAGTGGGGGAAAAAAACAGGTGATGATGACTGCGTGAGTGGTGGGTCGTCCTGGAGGCCGTTCTGTGATTCTCCAGATCACACAGATGGCCAGTCCGCCGTTGTAATCTCAGTTACCATTAGTTGTAGGTCTTTAACTGTAATTTTAAGTGGTATCATTAGCAAATATGATAAATTTTAACTTAGTTGATACAAACAAATCCTTTTATATAAAGCAGAAATAGTTTTGCATGTTTTTTGATTCACAAGCTTTTTGAAAAGTCTTCAAATTGACAATGTCTTCCATATTGCCTCTATATATATATATATATATATATATATATATATATATATATATTGTATTATTTCCTTCAATTAAATTTACATTTTATTACATTACATTAAGTTATTTAGCAGACACGTTTATCCAAAGCAACTTACAAGTGAGAAAAACAATGGAAGCAATTTTAATACAAGGTGGCAAAAAGCATAAGTGCACCAAAAACTAGTCAGTTAAAACCCAGAACAGTACACAAAGCTAAGGATAGGAAAGATTTTTTTTTATGTATTTTTTTTTTTTTTTTTAAATAGAGAAGGAATCAATAGAAAGGAAGTAGAACTCAGTGTTTGTCAGTCAGGTGTTGACGGAAGAGATGTGTTTTTAGGCGTTTTTTAAAGAACAGAATCTGCTGATCTTGTAGCAGGTAGATCGTTCCACCAATGTGGAACAGAGCCAGAGAAGGTACGTGAGAGTGATTTTTTACCTTTTTGGGACGGAACCACCAGACGTTCATTTGCAGAGCGCAGGGATCTGGTAGGAACGTAGGTCTGTATTAGTGAGTGAAGATATTTGGGGGCGGAGCCAGTGGTGGTCTTGTAGGCCAAGAGCATCTTTAAACATTTTCAAAATTTAGAATAGAAATATTTATTTCCTGTATTTTCCCCGTGTGGGGTAACATTTTATTTAAAATGCTTATGATTAGTTCTGTAACAGGATTTAGGATTCACACAGAAACTGACACAACTTAAGGAAGACTTAACCTGTGTCACTCATCTCCAAACCCTCCTTTCACACCTTTTCTGTTTTTAATCACCCAAATGAACATGTGTTGGGTTCAAATGAACATGTGTTGGGTTCAAATCAACGCAAATTACGTGAGCCAATTACTCACGTTGTTTGTAAATGAGGTCAAATATGCGACAAACGAGTCAATACTTAACCTACGACAGAATAAAGAAGTTAAAAGACAAATGTACAACTCACCACATTAGACGTCCTCACTTCCCTCTGAGCTGAGTCTTTTTAATCCTGACATGAAAACTGTCCAGTCCTGGTTTAGTTCTGGATTCATTCTCTGATTATCAAAGCAGCCGGGACTAGAGGATAAAGGGCTGTTGTTCAGCTTTGACACTGACACGGAGCTGAGGAGCTGTATTTTCTGATAGTCGTTTCTAACTCATTATCAGGCTACGCAAAAACATGTTGAAATTTCCCGCGGCTCTGTCTGTAACCATAGTAACCTGAGGACCCGCGCTTGTAGACGTAGCTGTCCTAGAAGTGCCGGTTCAAAAATATGTTTTACACAATGCGCTTGTAATTATGAATAATGTCTTGTGGTCCAGATCGCGGTCCGCCTTTTGAAGACCCCTGAGGTCGTGCACTTGTTCAAAGGCCTCTCAGATTGTCATTCATTCAGAAACCAATAGTGCAAGTAAAGAAAAAAAAAAAACACTTGTATTTTTAAGTAAAATCCAAAGCTCAGCTGGTATCGAAACTTTGGGGAAATGAGTATTGTATCGTTTGAGATATTTCAGTATCAATATTTATCGAAATATCAATATTTTTGACAACACTAATCTCCACATTTGATGGATACTTGTACAAGTGGCTTGCCATTGGCCTCAATTGGGTGGCCATTGGGTGGTTTTCCACAGTCTCATCGAGTTTGCAATGAAGTTTCTTAGAGTCCTGTTGATGTTGTACATCTCCAAGCATTCAGTGATCCATGTGTGTGGCATTGAGTCATATGCTTTCTTGTAATCAATCCAGGCAGTGCACAGGTTGGTGTGTCGGGTTCTGCAGTCTTGGGTGACTGTTCTGTCAACCAGGAGTTGGTGTTTGGCTCTTCTGGTTTCTTTGCCGATGCCCCTCTGTGCTTTGCTCATGTATTGATCCATGTGCCCACTAATCTTAGCCGTGACGATGCCTGACATGAGCTTCCATGTAGTGGAGTTATTGGCCGATAGTTGGATGGGACTCTACCCTTTGTGGGATTCTTCAGGATCAAGATTGTACGCCAATTCGGTAAGCCGTTCAAGATGCGTCCCATCCCTTAGCAGCTGGTTCATTTGTGCTGCAAGGTGCTTGTGGAGTGCAGTGAGCTTCTTTAGCCAGTAGGTGTGGATCTTGTCTTGTCTTTTTCAAGTGCTTCAGGTATGGGCATCTGGTCGTACCTCTTGGATACTTGTTTTTTCATTGCACCTCTCTTGGCCTCTGTCAGTTGGCTCACTTCTCTCCGTGTCTCCTTGATCTTAGCCCCCAGCCTTTGTTTCCATGGCTCCCATGGTTGCTCTTATAGCCAAGCATCTCAAGGATCACTGCTGCGGAGGTGTATAGCAGCTCATTGGTTTCAGTATTGGATGTGGTAGGGATCGCACTCAATGCTGCCTTCACATCTTCTAGGAGAGTTTCTGATAGTACTTCACTTAGCCGTTGTAATTGGCGTCGGGGTTGCCTTGCATTCATTCTCGCCATGATCTTGTCTTTCAGGTCAGTCGCTGCCTCGTTCAGCGTTATTTCAATTGTTGGGGCTTCATACCCAGCACCTGTTGGCTCCCCTCTGACCTTGCGTCCTGGCTCCCGCTTGCCGTAGCATTTGTGTTGTATCTTGTCAATCTCAAGTTGTAATAGCAGCTGCCGCTTGTGGATGTTGGAACACTGAGCTACTAGTTGCTTCGATGCAAGCCTGGATTGTGGGTTTCGAAGTAACCATTTATCCCACATCCTCTTCATGTAACCCCTATGACCAGGGTTACTGGAGCAGTAGCATTCCAACAAAGCCTTGTCTTGTTCCAGTAGCCCATTTGTCATCAAGTTGCTCTGATTCCCAAACACCTGTCGCAGACCTTGTTTGGCCGGTCATCGTCTGATTCGGCTCCGTGGGCGGTCTTAATCATTCAAGCTTGGTTCCTCTACCAGACCTGGGAGCTTGAGGGATTTGCACAGTATCTTGGCTGTTCCTGGGATTGCGCTCTTCAGGCCTAATATGTCTGGTGTTTTACTTGGGATCTGCTGTAGCCACTCTTTCCAGTTACAGTTACTGCCCCAACCTTGGTTCTTGTCGAGTATAGTTAGGGGTGTGACGGTTATTATATAACCGTGTGATTGGCGGTTATAGTTGAACACCGTCATTAGAACTCTATAACCGCCAAAACCGTGTCATTAAAATATTTTTTATATTTACCACTTCATTAAATTTTGCTTTGTAGAAAACCTTTCTTAAAAACGAATTCTGTTTTGTACAAATGTTATCTTAATTTTAATAAATGTTTCATTAACCAATTGCATGTATTTTATTAAATAAAAAGGAAATATAGCAGACAATGATAACCATGACATGGAAGCGCCAGCGCGCCGCGTTCACTTGCACTGCACTGTGAACTAGAGCGCATCTCATCGTAAATGAAACTCAGCGTAGGCCTATGCCTCTAACATTAGCACAAATACAGTGCCAGCCACTCAGGAGCTTTTGGCAAAGTCATCTTTCCTTGACCCACGATACAGAGGCAATGGGGGGAATGGATTGGGGGAAAAAAAAGATTCACTCCGGGGGGAAATTGTATCAGCTGACGAGGGAAACGGGGGCAGAGTTAGTGGTGCTTCGGAGGCTGCTGCTGCTGGAGATGAGGGAGAGGTCTCTTGGAGATCTCCTTAATAAACGGAGGTCTGAAATCTCTGCCCCTTTACCGATCAGAGCGCGCACTGACACGGCGTTAACCCGCTATCTCCAAGAACAACCAATTGACTCTACGGCAGATCCACTAGCATGGTGGCGAGACAATGAAACACGCTATCCGCTCTTAGCAAAATTGGCACGTAAATACATGTGTATTTGTGCTACAAGCACAGCATCAGAGCGAGTTTTTAGCACTGCGGGGAACATGTTGGTGTTCCTGTCACGGAACTTGGTTTTGTTTACTGTGTGTGATTTATTTAAAACAAAGCACGTTCATTGCGAAGTTTTTTTTGCCCGCCGGTTATGTTATCAACCGTCACATTTGACTCACGTCATAACCGTCATCACCAATTCTGAAACCGGCACACCCCTAAGTATAGTAGATCTAGTGCCCAGGGCCTCCTCCATGGTTAGTGCCTCTGTGCTGTCCTTCAGTCCAGCCCTTTCTAGCCATTGGCAGGATTTCTTGATATCAGTCACTTACGTTATCTTTTTTTAAAATTGTATTATTATTATTTTTTAATGGGAACAATGCATATTAATGAACATTAAAACAAATGTAAATATGCCAGATTTTAGCCCTAGGCAAATTTACATTTGCAGACACCCTGGCAGGTAGAAGAAGGGAAGGAAGGAAGGAAAGATACTATATACACAGCAAGTACAGACACCCCAATACAACAAACTCAATATTATTTCAGACAATAGAACAAGTTAATAAGAGGAAGATACAAAACATGAACATGATTTACAATTTCATCTGTATTGCGTTGAATCTACTGTATATAAATACATTTAAACTTGTTGGTAAGGTTATGACGTTGCATTTGTTTGTTTTGCTCATTTTAGGTTTTAGAAAATACATTTTTGATATGCTGAGGGTTCTGTGGTCTATTGGAAATGCGTGCAGTCTTACGATTGAGAATAGTTTAATGGTCATAGGTTCAATTCCCACTCATCCCCTTAGCCTTGTCACAAATTTTAGATTAGACCTAAATGTGCTTGGAATGATTGTTAATAGGTTTTTCACATGTTCAAATCTCATTTTTCACATATTCAGATTCTTATTGTTAAAAAAGGAAAAGAGATTATAATTAGATTTACAAAAAATAAAATAAAATAAAATCATACATCTGTCATTGGTGATGAGGCTAAGGAGATGAGTGGCTAGTGGCCAGTGGCTATTAAAACATTACAGTTAAGAGACTGCCTCCACTAAAGTGAGCAAAACTCACAAATGCAATGTCACAACCTCGTTTGTGTTTAAAGTGTTTAAATGGATTTATATAGTCTTTTTGTATGTATTTTGCTACTTTTTTCAAACGCAAAGTCTGTACTTATAGGCACCCATACTTCTGACTTTAATCTCAGAATTCTGACTTTTCTCAGAAGGAGGAAATTATTATTTATTTTTTTGCACAGTGGCCCAAATCCTCTTCCGTAATAATGCTATGGTTCTACTTCTGAAACATGAGGGTTAGAGAGAAATCCGCACAGGAAGTAAAGCCCACTTTCCTCACAAACCTGTTCCTTGAGAGCAAGCTTACACAAGTTAGCTCAGAGTCGGGCGTGTCTGCTGTTTTTCCAGTGAGTGTAAAATCTGCGTTTCCAATGTCGGAAGCAGGAAATGCCAGTTACCATGTTTGTGGGTGTCGTAAAGTGCAGCGGACCTCCCTCTTCACCGAGAAGTCTGGTCCAGAGCGAGGCTGAGGAGGAGGAGCCTAGCCGCTGTCATTTGGAAAAGTAGCACTAGGCTAGCGACTGTGTTCCCTCTTTGAGCTTTAGCTGCGACGCCACAGCCCGCAGAGCCGCGCCAGGACGAGCAGGATGCCGGTGAAAGGCGGAGGAAGGCTGACCTCTTACCCCAGCAACAGCGAAAATGTCGAGGTAAGTGTGGCGCTTCAACATGGCTCTGAGCTGTCATGTTCGGTGTCGCTGCTCACGAACGCGAGCTAGACTGTGTAGACTCTGAGAGCTGCGCCTATGTAATGAGGCTGTGGGCTGTTTCAGGACAAAAGGGGCTGCTGGGAGTCGGTTCGGACCTGTCACTGTGGTTCTGTGTCGCTCCGTGTAGGACTCCTGCACCAATAGAAAGGCTGCCTCTGCACCTGTTGGACCTGAGCAGAGCCAATAGCAAACATCTTTGGTTCTGTGTTGTTTTTTTATGGAGCTCAAAAAATGATTAGGGTTTCATGCAAAATGAAGTGTCTTATCACACTATGATACTGTTTTTATAAAATACATTTTACAGTAGATTATATAGCTACAAATATCATTTTCTAATATACCGTGTCACTTAATCTCAGCTCAGTTCTTACACTTATTTTGTGTGAGGTGAACGACTCCAGTGTAATATAATAATGTCATGTAATACCTGTAAAAACAGAACAATTTATGAATAGAAAATCACAGCCAGAAAAAGTATTAATTCACATACACCATGATACAGAATGATATTTTGTCCCACTTTTACTAAACATCACTGTCTGCCAAACCTGAATATGAAATCTGTCTCAGGCAGACTAGTTCTGTGTAAAGTGCCAGTCATAAAGGATGTTAGAAGATGGATTATGAGAACAGTAAAAGTGTGTCCTTCATGAACTATCTTCTGCAGTACTGTTTCATACGAGCTCTGCACAGATAACAAATGTGTTTTAAGGAGAGCCAACTATTGTTTTTCATATTAGTTTGAAGAAAATATGTCGACACTGTGGAATAGATGTTATGCAACCTTACCATTTGTTTTATTTACTATATGCTGTATATAACAGACATGACAAGAACACTAGTAGTCAGTTTGGCACATACTGACATACATATTATACTTCCTCTTTATTCCTGCTTTATTTTATGTAGAGCATAACTTCCAAATTCTCTTAATATGTGAGTCTGTGTTTTGCTGCTGTTTGTGACTGTGGTGGATCCTGATGTCAGCACATATCAATTCATCTAATCAGATTTAATTTCATAAAAATCGAATTACATATGTGACGTTTCCAGTCGGTTGAGCTGTTAATTCAGTTTTGAAACACAGGGGCCGCTCTGTTTAGCCGCTCTGCACAGAACGGTCCCGGGCCGTGTTGGCTTTACATTAACAAGCGCACAAAAACACAAAAACAAGTCTGTGTCTGAAGCTGAGCTCTACTTTCTCCAGAGTGGACAAAAAGTCACATAAATGTCCCGTCACCGATATAGAGCAGAGAGAATGTGAGCAGTAATCTGTGTTAGCAAAGAGGAACTGTAAATGGAGTCTGCCGTCGTCTGAACTATCTCTGAGCCATAAGTTTTTATTTCATAACACAGTCAGACTTGTCTGAAACTAGGTGTTCACCTGTTTGAGGCCCTTGGCTCATGTGTTGCTTTCTGTGAGACTCTGCTGCAGCCACTGAGAGTAAAGACCAGAGGTGTCCAACTTAAGGTCCGCTGACCAAATCCAGTCCTTTGTGAAGTACTTCTGGTCTTCACATTAAGTATTACTCTTAATACATTCTTGTTATAATTAATAAATAGCAGGTGAAAATGCATAAAAGGTAAAAGTTAAACAATTAAGAGTTGTTTTGATAAAGTTCTACTGTTTTAGGAAAACGCTTAAGACCAGTGTTTATTATTGGGTTTGAGTTAAGGAGGTTTTAGGTCTCAGCTAAATTTAATACGAACTAATTATTGAACACAACATAATTAACGAGGTCCATCTGAGGCAGATTTATTGGGAAATTTTAACTTACTTTGTTAACATCCACTTGTTCAAAGTACCTAGCCTTATAAGCAAATTAAATTGTATGTAAACGCATGTGTTTTTTTTTAAATTTATCTTACTTATTAGCCTGTATTTTAAATAAATATGAGAAAGTCTGAGAGGCTGGGGCTGTTGGAACTGACTTTTGGGACGGTACTGAAATGGTGATGAAAAAAGTTAGTCTGGAGCCCTGATTTGTGAAATAATAAAAGGGCACTTGTTCACTTCTAATTTGTCTAAACTCATTTAATAAAAGTTGAGTGAATCATTACATCCCTACTTTCTTGGTTTTTACTTGAAATCAACACGTATGTGTAAAAAACAAACAAAAAAAGTTTGGTTTCTTCCAACAGGACAAAGAGTAATAGTGATGGTGTGTGGTGAATACCTCACGGTACCTCCTTTGTCCAGTGTGATGGACTCTTTGTCTTCCTCAGCCCACAGTGTGCTCAGTACTTTCAGAAGGCCACCCTTGTCACGTGTTCTAGTGTGGCACATGGCTGACTGTTTCTATTGAGCAACAGCTGCGAGTCTGAACAATGGAGAGAAACCTGGTGACACTCCAAGTGAGCAAAGTAAACCAGACAAGTGGGCTTTAAAATCCAGATGTAAAATTAAATTACTTTATTGCTATTTAGCAAAAAGTTGGGTTTAACGTTAGCTCCTCTTCTCTTTTTAACAACTGCAGAATGCTACTAAATACTTGAGAGCACATGAATGCAGAATTCTAGTTAACGCTCTAATTGAGCAATGAGGATAGCTCACCTAAGTTGTTCGCGTCAACAGTCAGTTGACTATAGCTCAATTGCAATTTACCAATTTCCAATATGATATAATTTGAATGTGACAATAACACTTTCTGGAAAGAAATTATTTTACTGCAAATTAGTCTCATGTATGTTTATGTATGATTATATGCATGAGGTGTAAGCATGAAGTCAGCTAAACCCAGCAGCAGCTGTATGAGCCCGAGTTCCTCTGTGGTCATGGAGTGTCAACTCTGTGCACATGGAGTGGGATGGTCCGGTCAGTCCAGTCTGAAGATGAGCTAGAGACCAGAGCAGGGAGCAGCTGCAGGGAGGGCTGCTGATAAGATTTCTCTGAGTGTGTTTACAGGCCCTGCCCTCTCACTGGGACAGAGTTCAGAGGCGCAGGGCGTGGTGGACTACAGACAGCTAAAAGTGGACGACACTTATCTCAAACACTGTCAGGAAATGTTGGAAGAAGGGCCTGGGGCACGAGGTTTCCAATCAGTTTATGCTCTGAGTTCTGAACACAGTGATTAATAACCGTCAGCCACTGTTAGAAATGTGAGAGGTGATTCATAAGGTCATGACTCCTATCATTAATCTTCTTCATTTATACTTCAGTTTGTTATTTCTCATCTGTTTTTGACACAGTGCTTAATGCTGTGGTCTGACAGGAGGGTCAGCTCTCTACTCGGACTTATCACAGAAGGCAGCTCTTCTGTATCAAACTGTTAGTGTTCAGTGTGGTTCCAGCTCTGATTCAATCATTAAACACAGACAGGACAGAGAACAATGGACTGTTGCCACAGAGACACTAGCTCTGGAGAGACAAAACCTTTTTATGTGGCTTGTCTTGTCTTGTGTTGTCAAAAACAGTGAAAAAAAATATTTTAGCTATCTTTTTACTAGGGATGGGCACAAATATTCAAATATTCGATTTGCAATATATATATATATTAGAAAATATATAAACACTATTCAACGTTTGCTTATTTAATTAATTATTTTTATATATATTTTTTTTTCATTGGCCATAAATGAAATAAATCCATGATGAGCAAACCAGCTTTTTTTACACAGATCACAACTGGCAGTGTTTTGGTTAATTGCAGTAAAAATTTGTACAGGAGGTCCTATACCGATATTAGGGGGAAGTGAAAGGCTTTTATCCCAAACAAAAAACAAACACTGTAAATACCTACTTTTGGTCCTGTTAATACAGTTCAATCACTTGACAGTCAGAAAGCTGCTAATTCTATGAGGCTATTATGAAGATACCATTATATGTGTCACCTGGTAGCCTACTTACATTAAACTATTATTAAAATAATTATTCTGCTGTAGTGTAATTTATTATTGACCTGTGTCATTTAACTTATGCCTATTATTGCCTACTGACTCTGCACCATCGCTCACTTAGAACAGTCTGCTTGTGTGCGCATTAACTAGACTGAGCGTGGCGCTGCACTCTTTATGACCATGAAATAATGGTCAACTGTTCTCTTGGTAGATGCACATGATACCTGGTCAATACTACTAAAGTTTAAAAACATTCTGGGGTGCATGTTTTATAAATGTGCATTCTTGTTCTCTACCCTCTATGGACTCTTCTCACGTGATATTACATTCTATGATGACGCCGCTACGCTGTTGGTTGGAAAAAAAGTAATTGGCACTGATATAGAAAAGCATTGGGCTCATTACAACTTTCACATTTTGTACCTCCAGCCTTGACAAATCACTGTGAATCTGAATAGTCTTCCTTTAACCACAGATCAGTGGTGCAGTAATACTAATATCGATAATGGTTACACTATTCTGTTTATTTTATTTATTTATTTTTAGGGATGCACCGAAATGAAATTCTTGGCCGAAGCCGAATAATAATGAAATGCTTGGCCGAAGGCCGAATACGCAACGCGTGTTTCACATTTTTTCCATTTATTTTGCCAATTTTTTCAACATTACAATAATTAAATAGTAAAAATTTGCTTTTTACTATTCTGTGTTGCTTTTCAGATAAAAAAATCAAATAACAAAAATACAATTTCAAAATATTTATTTAACTAAAAATGAGCAATACATTTGTTATGGTATTTATTAATCTTCCTTAATGTAAGATAATAAAAAAATATTTAGTTCATGTTAGTATGAGTGCATTCACAATTTTAACAAATAGGCCTACCACTTTTGATACTTTTTAAATTCAAAAATTACAAATGTGATACTTAATTTTAATACCGTATTAGTAAATGTTAACATTAAGATTAATAAATGCTTTTAATAAGGGTTTTTCATTGTTAGTTAATGTTAAAAATAGAAACTACTTATAAAGTGTTACCATAATCCAAAATATAAATAAAATCTTAAATTAATTTCCCATACAGGTCGGGAAAGCGGCATGTCAGACAGCGAGACTGTGCGCGGCTCAGCTGTAGTACGAGCCCGTTTACTCTCTGCGCTGTTTTCATCTCCTGCGCTGTGCATCACCTGACCGTCTCCATCACTTAACGGCTTTCCCAAATCCAACTCGGCCTGGATAATTTCTCGTGTGCGCATCTTTTTTCCCACATCCAAGTAATGATCTTTATATCGTTGATCAAGCACAGTCGCGATGCAGTACAGGAGTTCTGAGTCCGCCTGACTAAATCGTGTGCTGACAGCTTCTAAGAGCGCACTTTTAGTAGTTTTCACTCCGTGGTCTGTTTCACTTGAAGTACGTTTTTGCAGATGCACCCCCTCTGGACAATTCAGCAGAACAATGTCTGCAAACGGCCGTTTTTGCCTCTTTCTCTGACACTTTAAAGTGCTTCCACACTGCTGACATGTTTGCTGCATAAAGCAGCCTCTCACTCTACGCGGGTTATTTGATTGCGTCATTAAAAACGTCATTGTTCGGCAAAATTTATTCGGCCTTTTTACTTATTCGGCCGAACGCCGAAAGTGCTTTTTTGGCTATTTTCGGCCGAAACATTTTCGGCTGCCGAACATTCGGTGCATCCCTATTTATTTTTTTTCTGAAAAATGTGCTGAAGTGCAATAATCTACACTACACTATAAAGTGTATAATAAATAATTTTAACCCAGTCCCCCATGAAGTGTACACTGTTAAATCTACTGCAGAAGGGCTAATGTATAAAGCAGAGGCATATTTGTTGCCTTTTTCCATCCTCACGCACCACAGCGCTGGGTAAGTACTAGGGCTGCCCCCGACTAAAGATATTCCTAGTCGACTAACACTCCTGCATTTTAGCGATTAGTCGAATAATCGTTCATTTATGATATTAATATAAAAACTTGCGTATATACAAGGAAAGGTATAGTCCAAGTTGAAGTTTAACACTTCCATATGACATAAAATGCTAAAGCATGATCTTAGCGCGTTCACAATGAAAATTAAGCGCTTAAAACAAAATAGTAAAGCATTAAGTTAACAGCGCAAATGTGTTTATATCCTGTGCTGTCCTCTCCCCAAGCTACTGTCTTTGCAAGGCTAGACTGTGAGATAACGGCGCTCCAATAAACAGACTTTGTTACTTTTTGCTGATTTATTAGAGAATGGCATTCAACCATTGTCCTCTTCGACCAACCGTAAAACTGAAATAATACAAAATGTCATATTAGCTGGACATTAATACATAGCTCACGTAACATATGCTAATGATTGCTAATTTTGTGCTAACATATCATTTAAGCATTTCAACTAACGTAAATCTAATAAAAAAACAAACATTTGTTACATCACAATACTCACGGACAAATATAGTCCAAGGCGACAACATATTTTAAGGGAACTTGAACTTTCAACATGAGCAAGTCGTAACCGTCAAGATGTTACGTTCGGCCATCTTGGGTTTTTACTTAGTTCACCCATAGACATATAGTTCACCAATTTACAACAATAGCACTGCGCAACCACACGAGGGCGCTGCAAGCCAAAGTACAAACCCGTACCACCCAAATACCACATCCCCAGAACGGGCAGAACATATCCTTATTGTTAAAACGAGGGGCCATGTGGTGGTTAACGTTACTACTTACATGTTTTAAATGATAAGACATATTCGATGTTGACGAGTGATAGGCAAATGTTTGCCTGCAGAGTTTGCAAACAGCCTTTTTAGGGTCCTCCTTCGGCTTTTCAAAATGATCCCACACTTTTTTCCTGACATAATTATTAGCATCAGCCAGACACCTCTCCCACAAGTGTGCTTTGGTATACCTCGAGGCACAAGATCTCGTTGATCTCTCGTTAATCTCTCGTTGATCTCTCGTTGATCTCTCGTTGCTTTGATGTCATGTCATACACTGACTGCGAAGCCCCTAATTGCATAATTTTTTCACGTGAATTTTTTTTTTTTTTGCGACTAACCACCTAATGAAAATGTATTCGACCAAGTCCTCTTCATATCGACTAACGTTTAGTCGACTATTTGGGGGCAGCCCTAGTAAGTACGAGTGCCCAGGACACAAAGCCTTGTGTGGAGCAGGGATTAATAATGGCCCACATGAGTACAGCGAGCGTTATGAACTGGGACATTATTTGGATATAGAGCAGTGAACAAACTTCAGCTCAGCCTCAGGAGAGCGGTTCTTGACAAACACTTGAAATACAGGACCTTTCCTCAGAAAAAGACACAAATGAAAATGGATGCCATTGCAACGTTGATGGCGATCGTAACAAGGCTTCGATGGTTTTTATATTGCTGTATGTCTTGCATTTTCACAGTGTAGGCTACATATTTTATCTCAGGTGTTTGTGTAACTTGTCTGTGGCGCCCTGCGCTGTAGCTGTGTTTTGTTGTTGTTGCCGAGTTTATGTTTTCTCTCATTTCACTTAAGGTTATACCTGAACTTTAGTCATATCTATTGTTTCTTTTAAAAACTGTGGCTGAATTAAATTGTAAAAACATTACGCGCATTAGGCATGTGTGAGTTTTGGAGTTGCCTTGTGACTAACTTGCATATTTAACAAAATACCATAAAGTCCGAAACAGTTTTTAAGATGTTAGAGTTTAATTCTGTCCAGTGAATGTGCTTCAACTTGTTTTTGTCTTAATTTCACGGTGTTTCAATGCCATTCAGCGCAGCCCTGCTCCAGGATCAGTGTTCATTGAGTCGGGACTGTCATGGTTTCTTATGAAGCATTGAATTTACTGGATTTATTTATTCGTTTGGCTTGTTTGCATTAATGCTGGATTTTTCATGAACCCATGTAAATTGTCTTAGTCCTTTTTGAAGCTGATGAGCTTCCTATTTTTATTAATAATCAAAGC